>JABCPU010000072.1:0-221398 GCA_016800925.1 Suillus spraguei | reverse complement strand
AAGTGTGGCTCTTGTGCCATAATGAAATGATTTGATGAGTGGGATGGAAGTTTGATGGCTGAGCTCATGCACAAGGTGTTCCATATTCACAAAAACCTTGTGGAGGATGTCATTCATCGCATCATGCCTCCATCCTTTCACAGTAGATCACAGCCTCCCAATGCTGGATTCAATTGAAAGGGGTCGAAGGTATGATGCTGTAATGAACATATTGGTGCTGGGCTTAAAAACCTATCTTTTGACACTCGTCTCACGTCTATAGGAGTTACCACTTGTCCATGGCTGTCTTACCCCTTTAGCATTACCGGCAGCATCCCACACTTACCGCACACCGTACCGAACTACCGCACCACATTCCACATACCAATGTCCTCCCATGTCCTTGCCACGTCTGCATAGCTCCATTTGGTGCGTCATTTGTTTTATGTTTGTTATCACTGATTCCACAGCAAGTCTTATTACATGTTGCCTCATGCCGCAGTGCCTCACGCTATGTTTACATATGGCGGTTACTACACTCGAGCGCTACTGATCTCGCCTAGAGTATTCCGGATACATACAATTAGGGTACAAGCACCACATACCCCACATGATACAGCACCTGATTTTACACCATTGCACGTACTATAGGTCAGGATTATTGTCTAGCTCTGGATCCACCCAGTAGTTGATGTAGTCTTTAAAGTTCCTTATCGCTCATTAATCGATCACGCTTGTTCTCCATTACTGCTGGTATACTGCTGGACTTTTGACTGTTATTTTTACTGAACTTCTCACGCACCGCTACTTTACCGCTGAAAGTACTGTGGCTTTCTTTACTGTTTCTTTGCCCTGCTCGCAACCTTACCACTACCGCTGATATCATTACTTGACATCGCTCACTCAATGCAACTGTTTCTGACTATATCTCGACCAGTAGCACCGCTACACATGACGCTAGTTCCGGCGGTATCATCACTGACCGTGGCAACTTACCGCTGACCAACACTTCATTCGCACATAAGTTAGGCTTGAACTTGACCATACTAATAGGCATCCCCCTTTAGGGTCGAACACTCTTGTTTTCACAAGTGAAGCAGACTAGACAGAGCGCAAGACTCACATACTAACTTAGGAGGTAGTTTATCTACAGCCCAGGTTAGGTTGTATCTTTACAATGCATGTCTCAGAAATGGAGGGTATTGTAGATCAGCAAACAAGGGGTAGTCTAGACAGCACTGCACAGCACCCCAGTGCACACAGCAAGGGTTCTGTCTGTAAAGAACTGACTGGGACAGGACTGGGTGCAAGACTTACAGCAGCAACACAAGCATGATAAACATGAGTATCATTCATTATAAATGTTGTGTACCATATGGGATTGTGTTTAACTATGCAACATTAATGATCAGTAGATAGATGTATGGAACATAATGGCAATAGCATAATTCCATGGAAATGAGTGCAAACAAATGAAATGATCGAGTTAGTCAAGCATAGCTTGGAAGACAATGGTGTGAGTCTTCGGTGCCTCTGTCTTGGCACTAGTACAAGTGTCATCAATGATATCCACGACTGGAGAAACTTGATATTACCTAGCAGCCTTTGCCCATCGATGCCTAAACCCACGGCACTTGGATTTGGTACTGGTCTTTTTCGATCTGGTCCATCAAGCATAGGATACCTTCGTGAATGGGACAGTACATATTGACATGCAATTTTTCGCGCCACACGCCTGTCCTGTATTCATCAAAGTGCTGCAGCCAGCTGAAATAGATCAGTGCACATTCAGGAAAAATGAACTTACTTACGATTGTGGCGGCCAGTGCTACTGCACCTTTGGGTACGGAATTCAAAGATGTCAGGAAAAAATGAGCCAGTGCATTCTTACCATGTAATAGTACATTTTACAAAGATCCTCCAGTGCGATGTGTGCGAGATTATTAGTGCGGTGTAAAGATACAATCTAGCCTGGGCTGTAGATGAACCACGGCCTAAACTAGTATGCGAGCCTTGCACTCTGTCTAGTCTGCTTCACTTGCAAAGCAAGAGCGTTCGACCCTAAAGGGAATGCTAAGTTAATATAGTTTGATAATGCCCAACCTGTGGTGCATGACTGCCGTCGGAGGTAGCGAGATGCTAGCGGTGACCTCCAGTCTGTGGGAGACTAGCGGTAATACTAGCGGTAAGCACGGAAAAGTGGTAGACAAGCAGTAGCGAAAGTGGTAAAACTGTGGTAGTGCATGTGGTAAAACTGCAGTAGTGCGTGCAGTAACACTGCAGTAGTGCTGTGGTAAAACTGCGGTATGGCGTGGGAAACTGGCGGTCAAACAAGCGGTGAAGCGCAGGAAAGTGGTAACAAGCGGTGGTGCATGCAGCAGTAAAGCAATTCTTAAGAGACAGTAACTTCAGTGAAAGACTTTATTCCGTTAGAGACAGTGGTAGTGACTATTCCTAAGTACTGTGTGTACCATAGGGGGAAAGTAAAAGTACCGGTGACACGCACCAAACTGGTCTGGTGCATGGCTGACTAAACACTACTGCAGCTGACAAATAGTACCAGGACTATAATAGCTTAGTGTTCCTCTATTCAGAAATCAATCCATGATGCAGAATCGAAAGTTTCTTTTTGCTCGTAAAAGTTTGCTTATTATTTCTAATTCATTTTTCATGGGTGTGTTTATGTATGTTTGGCTACAGAAACTACTTCATAAGATTCCCACAGATGTCAGGTGACCCAGCAAAATAATTACATAGAGTTACCCTGCAGAAAAACTCATGAAACACATTATGATTCACTCGCGTCACCTCTATGCATCTACAAAAAGTGCAAATTTATGCTTCAAATATTACATAATTGATATTCCTCCTAGGATAGCCACTAATAGTCACCTGATCTCAAATTTATGCATAGCCATTGATATCCCACATGACTTTTTCTCACACCCTTGAGCATATTACAAATCAACTATGACAATATTCAATAAATAGGGTAGGTCAGCACCCCTACAAAATGTGGGAAAACAGTAGCATAGCCATTCATTTTGTCTATATAATACCCACCTTTTTGTCAATAAGAGAGAGATTTTCTCCCTCCTTAGAAATATAACTGAGAGTGAAGTGTGACCAGCTGTATCAGTACACTGTCAAGAACATTGTCAACAACAGTATTGGAAGTCTACACTGTGAGATAGCACTACCTTGAGCTCACTGTGTCTGACAACCAGCAAGACAACAAATCTTTTTTCTTTGACAAATTCATTCTAGTTTCTTTCATCATCCTCTCTGTTTTTCTTTCTCTGTTGTCTGTTTCCTTGCTTCTGTTTCTTTTGAATCTTTCTCTTTTTTTTTTTCTTTGATTACTGGTCTCTCTCTCTCTTTCAAAGTTTGTTGGTGCTAAGTGTCCTTGTGTTTCTGATATTTGTGTTGTCTCTTTAGTCCATCTAAGGCCAGAGTAGCTTAGTGGGAGAGACTTTAGAGGTTGACAGTGACACTCGATCTTGCACATCTGAGTAGCGATACTGAGTTAAGGTCTTCACTGACTGATAGACTCTAGTTATTGAAAGGGGACTTGGTATTGAAATCCAAGGACGTCCGTTCCTGCTAACTGCTTAATACTCATAGTGAGTTCCTTGGCAGCAGGTTCAATAGTAAGCTAGAAGATCTCTGAAGTAGTGATCAGTCTTGACCAGAGATTCTACCTGCTTGTCTGAGAGGGTGATTGTTGTAATTTCCCACAAGTTTTGGTAGCACAATTGTTGCAAAACACCTGCATCCGTTGAAGAGAGTAATTTGGCCAGTTACTTCTGTTTCTAAGTTTGTTTGACTTCTGTGTTTTTCTTTGAAGTTTAGTTGTTTCAAGAATCTTTGTCATTGTCCAAGAGTTTGCTGATCTCACAGAAGTGACTCATTTGCTGACTGTAGCCTGTGGAACATAAACAGCCACCACATACAACCACGTTATCAGTCATTGGTATTTGTCTGAATCACTGACCGTGGAGATATTTGGTTTTATAGGTCTTTATCTATAGATCATCTATCTAAGAAGACACCGGAATGTGCGAAGAGTCCTTTTTAACATGTACGTGAACGGCCAGAATACATAGCAAGAACGGTAGTGAGATAGAGATATTTAGCTCAGAGGCACGCAGCGAGCAAGCGGTGTCTCAGAAGGTAAGGTAAGTCTTGCCATAGCTTTAGTAATGGCGGAAATGAATATGCTACACACCAATGGATCTTAGACAGAAATGGAATGGACAGGAGGACATCGGTAGCGATATTTGGTAAGGGGCAAGGATCCATGGAGTGAAAATGGTACCGGCGAAGCAAAAAGGCTAATGCTCACTATAGGGGATTTCTTGGTAGCTGCTGTAGGCAGTAATGAGACACTTGTGTAAAACGGCACTTTCATGGTCAGCGTGACTTTGTTCGCTACAGTGCGACAAGTAAATATGTGTGGAGCAAAGCCTTAGCGCATGAAGAAGAAGTGATGTTTGCCAGGCTTATCAGGACAGGGTGAGTGTATCAATTACCAGATATATTGGTGACCTTCGTTTTGTCTGAGGACAAGATCACCCCAAGCAGAGATGCACCCTGAGAGATCTGACACTAAAGAGGGTAAAATGAGCATTTAGCACTGAAAATTCACATATAAATTGTACCTGGAGGTACCATGAATGATCACCTGTCATAAAACTATTATACAGTGGCTCAAAAAACTGTCCGCATGTTTTGACATTTTTCACTATCTATGATATTGTGTGAGAATGAACAAATTCCTCAAGGACATACTTATACCACATTGTAGTATGGCTTCAGGGCTTTTATTTGAGCCCTACACCGTGGGAATCGGCGGAGATATGGTGGAGATATAAGGCTTATAAAATGATGACTCATGTGGACAGTTTTTTGAGTGTATATTAAAACTATATAAATCATTATTTATGACACCATAAAAATCATGCCACTATTATATAAATTATAAAGTGGTGTCATTATGTTATTTTATGACTATATCTAACTATATAAACCAGAATATCTCATGTATCATAGTCATAATCACCATGAAAGCCATCTCCTCTGCTCAAAGAGATAATATCCTCTCTCTGTCTTATGCTGGCCTTCTGCTCGCCAAATTTCCTCTAGAACTGGAGTATGCAAGTCCACTGTGGCCAAGTTCATCAAAGAAAGCCACACAGACAAGGAAAACTCTTGTGGAGGACGTCCATCCAAGCTTACCTCTACTGACAAAAGGGCTATTATCCAACATATCACTACAGGAAAGGCTGATAATGCTGTCCAAGCCACCCATTATATCAATTCCACCATCACTACCCCTGTCTCTTCACAAACTGTGAGGAATGTTCTCAAGGCAGCTCATCTCAAGGCAGTAACAAAGAAGAAAAAGCCTTCTTCTCCATCAAACATAGGCAGAGAAGACTAGCCTTTGCCTTAGCTCATCAACACTGGACTGTAGAGGACTGGAAGCGTGTTATATGGTCAGATGGGAAGGTGTATGTATGGAAAAAGAAGGGAGATGGCCTAACAGACAGAGAGGTTAATGGACTGTCAAGTTTGGAGGAGGTTCTTTAATGGTATGGGGCTGTATGGGATGGAATGGTGTGGGAATGCTTGCTGAGGTTGAGGGGAAGATGAATGCTGAGCAGTATGTGGACATTTTAAATGACCACTTGCTGCCTAGCTTGGCAGAATCAGGGATTGATGAAGAAGATATCATTTTCCAACAGGATAATGATCCCAAGCACACATCCAGAAGAGCTAGGGAATGGTTTGAAGAACATAACATCAATGTTCTTGACTGGCCAGCACAGTCTCCTGATGTCAATGTCATTGAACATCTCTGGGGAACACTCAAGAAAAAGCTTCAAGCCTATGAAAACCCCCCTAAAGGAGTATGGGAGCTTTGGGAGAGAGTAGCAGTGGAATGGGGAAGATCACAGCTGAGGATTGCCAGAAATTAATTGAGAGTATGCCTAGAAGGATAGAGGCAGTAATTAAAGCCAAGGGAGGTCATACAAAATACTAGAATACCTGGTTATTACTGTAAAATACTTGAGTCAAAAAACTGTCCGCATGAGTCACCATTTTGTGAGCCTTGTATCTCCACCATATCTCCACCGATTCCCACGGTGTAGGGCTCAAATGAAAGCCTGAAGCCATACTTACAATGTGGTATAAGCATGTTTTTGAGGCATTTGTTTTTTCTCACACAATATTATAGATAGTGAAAAATGCCAAAACATGCGGACAGTTTTTTTGAGCCACTGTACATTCATGGACGGTTTTGATCAAGACATCTATGCTCATCAAAGAACCAAGGTTCCTTGGTATCCTTTTGCCAGCCAGAAAGATTAGGAGGTCACTCATTGGTTGATGTGAACAAACCTTAGCATGTCAGAAATTGACGAATATCTAAATCTTGACTCTGTGAGTTTCTCTCGGTCTCCTTAACTTCACATTATGCCTATGTGTAATGTCAGATGAAGGAAAGTTCCCTTTCATTCCGCCATGCAGGGAGCTATGCCAGTGGGTGGAGATGTTACCATCGGGCCCATGTTGGAAGTATGAAGATGTCGTAACTGACTGCCCCATGAAATGCCACTTCGTCTATTCTATCACGATGTGATCGACTGTCTACAATCTCTTCTCAGTGATCTCAGCTTGCAGATTGTATCAATTTCAATTGTCGGAAGGTTTATGAGTCTGCCGATAGACTTTCTTGTGTATACAGTGGCTCAAAAAACTGTCCGCATGTTTTGGCATTTTTCACTATCTATAATATTGTGTGAGAAAAAACAAATGCCTCAAAAACATGCTTATACCACATTGTAGTATGGCTTCAGGGCTTTCATTTGAGCCCTACACCGTGGGAATCGGTGGAGATATGGTGGAGATACAAGGCTCACAAAATGGTGACTCATGCGGACAGTTTTTTGACTCAAGTATTTTACAGTAATAACCAGGTATTCTAGTATTTTGTATGACCTCCCTTGGCTTTAATTACTGCCTCTATCCTTCTAGGCATACTCTCAATTAATTTCTGGCAATCCTCAGCTGTGATCTTCCCCCATTCCACTGCTACTCTCTCCCAAAGCTCCCATACTCCTTTAGGGGGTTTTCATAGGCTTGAAGCTTTTTCTTGAGTGTTCCCCAGAGATGTTCAATGACATTGACATCAGGAGACTGTGCTGGCCAGTCAAGAACATTGATGTTATGTTCTTCAAACCATTCCCTAGCTCTTCTGGATGTGTGCTTGGGATCATTATCCTGTTGGAAAATGATATCTTCTTCATCAATCCCTGATTCTGCCAAGCTAGGCAGCAAGTGGTCATTTAAAATGTCCACATACTGCTCAGCATTCATCTTCCCCTCAACCTCAGCAAGCATTCCCACACCATTCCATCCCATACAGCCCCATACCATTAAAGAACCTCCTCCAAACTTGACAGTCCCATTAACCTCTCTGTCTGTTAGGCCATCTCCCTTCTTTTTTCCATACATACACCTTCCATCTGACCATATAACACGCTTCCAGTCCTCTACAGTCCAGTGTTGATGAGCTAAGGCAAAGGCTAGTCTTCTCTGCCTATGTTTGATGGAGAGAAGAGGCTTTTTCTTCTTTGTTACTGCCTTGAGATGAGCTGCCTTGAGAACATTCCTCACAGTTTGTGAAGAGACAGGGGTAGTGATGGTGGAATTGATATAATGGGTGGCTTGGACAGCATTATCAGCCTTTCCTGTAGTGATATGTTGGATAATAGCCCTTTTGTCAGTAGAGGTAAGCTTGGATGGACGTCCTCCACAAGAGTTTTCCTTGTCTGGGTGGCTTTCTTTGATGAACTTGGCCACAGTGGACTTGCATACTCCAGTTCTAGAGGAAATTTGGCGAGCAGAGAGGCCAGCATAAGACAGAGAGAGGATATTATCTCTTTGAGCAGAGGAGATGGCTTTCATGGTGATTATGACTATGATACATGAGATATTCTGGTTTATATAGTTAGATATAGTCATAAAATAACATAATGACACCACTTTATAATTTATATAATAGTGGCATGATTTTTATGGTGTCATAAATAATGATTTATATAGTTTTAATATACACTCAAAAAACTGTCCACATGAGTCATCATTTTATAAGCCTTATATCTCCACCATATCTCCGCCGATTCCCACGGTGTAGGGCTCAAATAAAAGCCCTGAAGCCATACTACAATGTGGTATAAGTATGTCCTTGAGGAATTTGTTCATTCTCACACAATATCATAGATAGTGAAAAATGTCAAAACATGCGGACAGTTTTTGAGCCACTGTAATTCCTCCAGTATAAACCTTGGAACATTCAGACAGTATTCAACTGCCTGTCCCCGCTCACACCCCCTTCGACTGCTGAGGATTTCTGGCCAATGTCAGTGTTTACCACTGCCACATTGAGGGCAAACTGGTCGATATCACTGTTGGTCTGGTTATATATCATTGTCCATCTCTAAGTTCGCAGGTGCACAGACATACATATGAGAGCTGGTATTGGTCAAGTTTGGCTTTTCAGAGGCCAATGGAAGCACTTCCCTATTAGGAAGGTTCTCAGAAGTAGAACCCTGGAAGTAGAGCATGGTACTTGATTTGTCAGATTTGACCGAATAAGGAATGACCTGTGCAGTGATTTGACCCTTGGCAAGCACCAGCAGAAAGCATGGGAATCCCTGGGATTCCCATGCTTATGCTGGTGCTTGCCAAGGGTCAAGCTTATCTGGTACATCAATAAAGTTTGTAATGACTTTTCACTTATCAATGGTGCGCTTCTGCTATTGATGTCACTCTCTTAGTGCCTCCCTCACTCGCACTGGCCCCTTCTCAAACTGTGCCACTTCTCATACAATATTCCACATGGATTTCACTATGGATTTTGTCAGACTGGACTCAATTCTCGATCACATCACTTTGCAATGTGGGATAGCAGCAGAGACATTGTTGGCAAAGTGACTTGAGAGGCGGGAAGTTGAAGATTCTGACTGTTGGAGGGCGATCAATGGAATCCCTTGCATTGTTGGTGGACTGACAGCACTTCTTGGTAAGCTTTAATGAAGATTAATTTGTAGAATTATTGACAATCTTACAGGCATGCTCAATTGGTCGAGGGGGGATTTTCCATGGAAAACACTACCACTATTCTGGCCCACTGTGGTACATCCTCCACCACTACCCTGAGAATGTTCTCATGCCAGGCGAGAGACGTCCAACACTCGCCAGGAGCAAGGGTATTCACAATCTTACACTTTGTGAGTGGGACCCACTCACTTGATGCCTGAAAGCAAACACCATCACCAATTGAGCATGTCACTACTGACAAAGCCCACAAAACCTTACCTGGCTTTCTACTTGCTGAGATGAGCTTGGAAATGGTGGCTGACTTTGGCTAGTTTGTGGAATCCTTTCAGTGCTCTTCCTCTACTGTTGTGCCTAGGGTTTTGATCATTACTACTCCTCGACCGGTGCTGAACTGCAGATCGTGAGTCAATGATGTAGACAGGAAAAGAAGCGGGGACATATCTTTCCCACCTCAGGCAGTAGTTCTCGGTACTATTAAAGGTCTCTGAGATGGTATTATTATGTTAGGACTATATGGTCTGTGAGACCCAGTCTCGAGGATGATCTAGATCATCTAATTATAGAACATCCCAAATATACCCTTGCTTCCTCCCCAGCGCCTCCCTGGATCCTTGTAGCCCTCCCTGGATGCCCTGTACCTCTAATACGACCTCGTAAGAACCTCGTCAATATCACCTTTCCCTTCATCGAGCCTATGGATATAGAGCCTATGGCATGCATACCTTGTACAAAGCCTCTGCGCTCTACGAGCATCGTCGCCATTGATTTCAGTCGCTAAGTCCGTTTTTCCTGGCTCTACACTACTACATCCACCACCATGCCGCCCATCCGCCCTACGCGTGGTGCTCAGCCGATATCTACAGGACTCGGATACCACTTCGTCAGCCCCAAGAAGGCTCGAGACGCCAAAAAAACACAGACACTGGTTCATATTCCTGGCGTCAATTCTAAACAACAGCGCATTCGTGAACAAATGGCTGCTCTAATGAAGCCGCAAGTACTAACTACTACTGATACTCCCAGCTCTGAGTCTAGTTCTGCGCCTGTTCGATCCGAAACACCCACGAACATCGAAGACGCCGTGAATCATTATTCTTACGACGAGGACGACTTCATTGCAAATGACTCGGACTATCAGCCTACCCAAGAAACATCTTGCCCTACTACAGATGTGACACATGAGGCCCAGAGGCGCCATATCTTGCCAGGAAAAATGGCATACAACCTCTATGCTTCCTGGAAGACGCTTATACCTACATTGGTAGACGCGCACCTCAAGTATTCGGCCAGAACTCATGGCCGCCCTCTTCCAGAACTGTGTCCGGTCATATCTGCCTGCGCAAATTCGGGTTGTGTACAACGACGATTCTCTATGGTCTGCCTCTTCTTTGACCGTAAGCAGCTCATTTATGATGCATAGCTTCAGCTGACAGCTCCAGGTTTCCTTGATGTCAATGTGCTGGCGTGCAACTGTTCAACGCTCTCGCAAGTCCTCGTTCACCATGGCCTTTTCCCTACTGCACCATCCCAACCACGCATGGCAATCTCTGTAGAACTCCTCGCATTCTATCGGGCACTGTTTGAGCGTTCATGCGATGCCATCCATGCACTTGCCTCTGCGTTGAAGACTCATATGCTCGTCGAGGGTTTCAGATGATCAATGCAACTGTGGGTTTCGAAGTATCTGACTTATGGACACTTACTCATCGCACCTCAGGGCCAGGTCATTCAAGAACCATTTCGACGTGGACTTGGCCAAGCTGTCCAGTGGTATGACATTTTACAGAACGAAGTCGAGCAGCAGACTGAGGCTGCGGTACAAATCTCTCGAGAGCGAGTCTATGAGGCTCGGAGACCCCAATGTAATCAGGAGGCTAATACGACTACCCCAAGCCACCACCACCTCCCTGCTCCGAGGGCAATGCGCTTCAATTCTAATGCAGCGTTGCCCAGCATGCTTCGGAGGTGTCTCCTTTGGCAGGCCACTTAGCGAAGGCGGAGATATACATGTCGCAACCGACGGTAACTTCCATCATCGTCATCGACGATCTGCGGGTGACTGCCCGCGCTTCTACACACCCTCGTACTTCCTTCCTAAGTCCCAGGTCGACAGTGTTGGATCGCGCATTCTCACACAACGTAAACGTCCACCCAAGATTCGCGCTTCCTTAGTTCCGGATGAGGCCATCGATCAATGCGAACATTCATACGAAGCCGCGGATGGTAAGAAGCAGAAGGCCGCCATGGACTCCTTCGACGATACGGGCATCATGGCCCTTATCTGCCGTCACGACATCCCACTCTTCTTTGCCAACATCGATTCACCTGGCGAGCAGCAAAAATATGCCGTATCACTCATCGAGCACCTATTTTCTCTGTTACCACAGGAAGCCACTGTCGTCACGCTATACGATGTCGGTTGCGTCCTCTCGCGCTCATTATCCCAAGTAAGTGGTTTGCTAATAGAAAACTGTTCAATCTGATGTATTTCTATATAGTATGACATTCTTCCTCATTCAGTAACTTCACGTCTTCGATTTGCTACCACAGCCATGCATGCATATGGTCATGAGTGGGCGTGTCAGCTCGAATATAACCCGCGGATGTGCACCGGTCTTGGGCTAACAGATGGCGAAGGTACTGAGAGGCTGTGGTCAAGGTTTGTCAAGTTGATTGGCATTCAAAGATCATCTTCAGTAAGTGGCCGGCAGTACTTGGATGATTCTTCATTTACATAAATTTACGGACAGCGCCAAAGACGTCTTTGGTTAATAGACCGGCAGGCAGGTGCTATCGGTCTGGAGATGCGAACAGACCTGGCCGATTGGATTAAACGGCGCCTCAAACGTGGAGTTAATGGTCAGGGCGCAACAGCAAAAGAGGTTCTAAATAACTGTGGGATTGAAACTCAGGACCTTCGGGATCAGTGGGCAGATCAGAAGAAGTCTCAACTGTCCATTCGTGCTGTACGTCCGTCAGTACCGCTTACAAATCTTACTAACGACACATTGCCATCTTCAGATGCTCCTGCACGCCTGAAGAAGGAACTTGATGTTGTCCTCACTCTGCAGGCTGACCTAGATGCTTCAGAAAAGGCATTGCAGGTGACACGCACTGTAGTAGAGAAAGGCACCAATACCGACGAGACATTAGATGCTCTGGAGAGTCTCGAACGTAGCCACGATCGTTTGATGAACAAGGTTGAAGTATTATACGCCTCACTCAATGTTCAAGACAGGTTCCCAGAACTTCAGGGCGTTGACCTAGATTTTGTTCGAACGCTCCTCATGGCCCGCGATCTCAAAATTAATATCCGGAAGAGAGCTATAGGAAGCTTTTTCGAATGGGACAAACTTGATCGTGCAGTTGGTGGCGCAAACCAGGCACTTGGTAAGTACAACAGTTCTATCTTGATGCAGAGAATGACGCAAATCTCGAAGGCACAAAGTTACATCAACAGACACGTAAGGCTATTGCGAAGCGTCAGCCTGCCCTGATGACAGCGATCCGCAAATTCAATTCTTACTGCGAGCGTCTCGAGAGCCTCTTTGATCCATCTTGGGGTGTCCCACTCCCTGCTCCTCTACCTACCAAACTCGCTGACCTTCGCAATGATCAGACCCTGATGGAGGATGTCTGGATCACCCCATCCGTCGGTGATGTGCCTCGTTGGATTGAAGATGTCGATATGAGAGATGGGATACGAGCGTTACTTAAACAAGATCGGTGCCGTGAAGAACAGTGCCGTCTTGGGCTCGAAGCGGACAATCTTTGTCGATGGTTCAGAGATGAGCTGACTGCGCTAGAACTCGCCATACGTTCTCCCACTAGTATGTATTTACCTGGCTAACAATGATTGCTACTGATTCTACAAGATCATCCATTCTCATTCCCACTGCAGCAACGGCGGGATCACGTCCTCCAGCTGCAGACTAAATGGGTCACCCCACTTGTATCTTCCATTCGCTTTGCCACCAATGCTTCCATTGCAGTCAAGCTTGCGATCACCCTTTCAGAGAGCAAGGGTCCATCAGAAACTACCATCTACGATCTCATCCCTACGTCGTTGGCGCTCCCGATCCCTCCCTCGAAGATGACACTGGCGAGGACTTTTTCGCACCTGAAGAAGCTCCCGAAGAAGCGGCGCTCTCGGACATTTTACCTGACAGTACTGTTAGCGACGACGACGAAGAAGATATTGTAGGCAAACCTGAATACACGATTTGCTGGCAGCTTCCAGAGGTATGTTCCCATCGCTGGATAGGTGCTCGAACTCATCTTATGTTACAGGATCTTCGTACGGATGCCTTCGAAATCCCTCACTCCGAGGAAAGTATCATAGTACCATCCTCGGGTGCTCCCCCGACTCGAGTGCGACCAGCGCAAGATGGCTTTCCCCTTCAAGTATTTGAGCCAAGGGACATGTCCTTACTGGCACGGCCCACTGCCCGCCTTAATGATGTGTGTATAAACAGCTGTGCGGCGTTGCTCTACTCCGAGATGCTCAAGAGCTCACATTTTCGGCCTTGTGCTATTCTCTCAACACATGATCTCCCTCGTATACGATACAATGCAGCGGATGACGTACTGTGGCGGAATACATCGTGGACATCATTTTGGGAGAAAGATATCTGGATCTTACCCATTCATCGCCCATCTCCAGTCGGACACTGGGTATTCTGTGCCATCTATTTTTCGACTAAAGAACTATATCTCTTTGACAGCCTAGCTGAGCGACAGGCATGGAAAAGTGATGTTAAGGTCAGTACTGATTCGAGTCACGTTCTGTCAAACTAACGATGATTCTAGGACATCATGAATCTCATCGCCCGATTGTCCTCCATTGCTCACCAACGCCGTGGCTCTGATTATAGGGACCTAAAAGGCTGGGTAGCCCAACCGCTGATCGATCATCCTCTGCAAACAAACGGTTATGACTGTGGTCTCTGGGTCTTGGCGGCAATTGTGGCAGTCCTGCGGGGAGCTCATAGACCTGGCATGCGCGAGGAGGACATGGTAGCTTTCAGACACTATGTACATACACTTGTAGCTAGAGTACCTACTGCATGAAATGCAGCAATCTATAGCTATTTCCTATCCTCCTAAAGATATGCGAAGATGACGGTGACTAAGGGTAGACAGTAGTAAGGATCAAATAAGAGCACATGTACTTATGCGATCATTGTGCAGTCGCACACAGTCAGAAAGAATGAACCAAGAAGAGTGCATACGCCAGCGCGACTCGGACTCACCCAATTGGTAGGATGGGTGAAATATACAATGTGTGGCACGGCGGAGTAGGTTGGCACAATGGTGCATAAAGCTGAATTCAACAGCCTCTGGCCGATGAATGAGAAAACAAGAACACAATCGACTCACCAGTCTGGGAAGACTCGGAGCCCATAGTACAGTATGAATACGTTTACTAGCCCTCGTGTAGCAGCATGCAGCAGTTGAGCCCAGCTCAGGCTGATGCTGACAAGGTGTTTTGAGTGAAGTTAGTTCCGAGTCAATGGTGAAATTCACGCTCCAGTAACTTGGAATCACTTACAACTCAACGACTCAGAGCAAAATACAAGTTCCTGTGATGTACACTGGGGGAATGAGCTCATCGACCCTTCTGTAGTAGCCTGCAATCGAGCGCTGCTCAAGCTGGTAGTGTTCATGCCCATAAACCTGGCTGTATGATGTCCAGCGACGTGTTTTCATTTTCTTTTCATTTTTGTAGGAGTTTTATTCATGTTGTGATTGGTTAACAGACCTCTCGAAAGGCTCTTTCACGAGCCTCGCCGGAAGTGTCAATTAATATGGCAATCGCAACAAGCTACAACCGAAGGTCCGAAGTGCACATCTTCTTCCATGGCATTATGGAACCTATCATGTCGCTTGAATCAGTGGAGGATCTCATTAGCGACAGCCTGAGGTGTCTGAAATATTACACAAGGACGACCGCTCTCTCCTGCATACTACTCCAACTCTCTCCATGGACATTGATCAGGCCGAGTTCCTCCGTTCCAAAATTCCAGCATTCAGGAGGTACCAACCTTGGGACAGCCGAACGGACCTCCTCGTTAACGAAATATTCGACGAGATGTGCGAGCAATTGTGCGAGAAAACATTGCCCGGCTTCAATGTCGAAAGGGACACGGCTAATGTCACCCAGTCGCAACTCGTGCAACTGCGTCAGGCATTTGACCAATTCCGTGTGGTGAGTACTTCCAACTTAAATTTCAGTTGTTGTAGCGCTCACCTGGTGAGGTCCGGTTGGTAGGACATCAAGTGCTTTTTGCTGTGGGAAACACGCAGGTTGCTGAACCGTGAGTTCCGGGAGAGTGGGGTGAGGTCAAAAGACTATTGGACCTACTGGGGAGTGGGCCGCGCATCGGACTGGGCTTACTGGGGAATCAGACCGTGATGTATCAGACAACGCTACAATGAATTTTGTAAAGTACAGTAGAATACAGAATGGTAGAAAAAAAAGACTTCCTTGGCTACACAACTACCGGTGTGATTCCCTGGGATCCAACGAGCATATCAAGTCCATCTTCCTCATCAACAGCGCCACCGCTGGCCATGATGTCTGTGGGTTGGGAGTCCTGGGTGAGGCAGGCTATCTGCGGAACAAGTTCACTGGCATCAGGTCTACCAGCAGAAGGCATATCTGCAGCATCAATGGATGATGCACGTGTCTGTGAGGCATGCGACCTCCAGGAGGCAGGTGCAGGTGGAACCTCAACGAACACTTGAAGACGACGACGGCGAGGCACTGGCACAGGAGATGGCGACGGTAATGGCTCGGTTGACAACACTCGCCGTTTGGAACGGCGAGGCACAGGCGCAGGAGATGGTGAGGGAGATGGCTCGGTTGACAACACCCGCCGTTTGTGACGGCGAGGCACAGGCGCAGGAGATGGTGAGGGAGATGGCTCGGTTGACAACACTCGCCGTTTGGAACGGCGAGGCACAGGCGCAGGAGATGGTGAGGGAGATGGCTCGGTTGACAACACCCGCCGTTTGTGACGGCGAGGCACAGGTGCAGGAGATGGCGAGGGTGATGGCTCGAGGAGACGAGGTAGACCCTTCCAGTCGATCCGACCATCGACAAACTCACGGCGTCCATGGGAGTGGCGCGATTCAGGTCCAGGCGCTTCTCCGAAGATGACGGGGTCACGGGAAGTGATGATTCTATGGCGAGCCTTCTCCGTGGCAATGGGTTGAATGGTAAGAGTGTCGTTCTGGAGGGCATATTCGAGTATGGCGCGCTCGCGAAGGGTGAGATCATGGATGCCCTTGCTCTTGGTGAGAGATCTCCGATTCTCACCGGGCATGAGTGTATCCTCAGGGTAGTTATGGAGGGTGTAACCACGTTGAGCTAACATGGCGGGTAATGTCCTCCAGGGAAAGAGGCCGCCTCTCCCATTGAGCGTACCTGTAACATTGTCGACTCAACGCCAGATGATTGGTGATCAAACTCACCACATAACGCTGTTAATCCACCCATGATACAAGGGATCCCCACCAGCTGTCTCCAACTCTCGGAATTAGAGATTTTCCGACTCTCTAACCACCGTTCCAATACCTCCTCCGCTGGGATCGCACGCCGTGACGCGATAACATCGAGAACATTGTTTAATCTGAAAAAATCGACTTCCATGGAGGCAGGGAGGAGTCCTAATCGATGGCAGAAGTACCCTTCGAAGTAAGAAATTGGGAAATGCATCGATGAATTGGTGAGTCAGAATTTGGCAAAAGGAAGAGTTTCAAAATCCCACGCGTCGGTTCAATCATCTCATCAGCGAGGATCCTTCTGCTTCAAGAACGCATGGATCAATTTAGATCTAGCTAGACGCTATGAGATCTTGGTGAGCTATATCTTGTAGCTATGAGCTTGTGTGCTAACAAGACTTTGTAAACAGAATATTTGGACTGACAACAATCACCAGGCCAAAAAATCACAGTCGGCGATGCGTTCAGCCTGCAAGCCTCTGCAAGCATGTATTTTCTCTATTGTACCGTGACTTTGACGGGCGTCCTGCTCATTCATGAGGTCCGCTGCGAGGCTCCCGCACACAATATATCAGTTAAGTCATTTTCTGTCGCGCACCCACCTTCCTGACTTCTCTTTTGAAGCAGTGAATCTCATACCTCCATTTACTAGTTGCCGCTGACCAACAATACAGAACCCAAGGTTGTCGCTCGTGGAACAGTCAACAACCCTTCCTTCCTACCTACGCACTTAGCAGTGAGTTTTCGGACATTGTCATCTGCGCCCATCCTGACGAGCCTCCAGAAACCAAAAAATTCCTGCACCGTCTCCCCATGACTCAAGAAATACAGAAAAACCAGGTTGTTCTCCTCCACCGGATTCGACCTCTTCCCCTGTCACCGGAGTCCTCCATTGGTGAAAGTGTCGATCATCTTGAAGAACAAGTTGGGGGTGGACGTTATGTGTCTCACCAGCGAACAAACCCCAACTCATCTCCGCACTCACATCAAACCTACAAAACCGCGATGTAGGACTGTGAAGGAGGCATCTAATGCGTCGTCGAGCGATGCCAGTCGACGAGAAGTCAACTGAAGGCGATGGCCAATACTCAGACAGGTGTTCTCTTTCTAATGAGGCCCGAGGTCAATCAGTTCCCAGCCCCGCGCCTGCTTGTATGCCCAGTGGTAGCCCACAATTTCAGCCTGCGGTGCCTCTTCAGGATCTGTTCTATGACCCTCCCATTGCCCCTCCTCAGGAGCATCGCAGGGGGCTCAGCCAGCCGCCACCCCGCCCCAAATCATCTGCAGCCTCGCCAACACTCTGTTCCACCTCCCACTTTCATCCCTGCACCGCCAAATCAATCTGCAGCCTCCCCAGCACTCTGTTCCACCTCCCACTTTCATCCCTGCTGCCCCCCGCGCGCGCAGTGGCACTCCAGGCCACCCTCCGCAGCCCAACATGATCACAAAACCCACTTTTGCTGAGCAGAACGTGTACGATTTCAACGGGGACACATATGACTTCAGTGGTATGGACTATGGCACTTTCGGATCATCTGAAACACAAGCTCACCAATCCCTGCAACCCGCGTCATACCTCCGACTCCAGCAGGTCTCCAGGATCATGTCATGAAAACTGACACTGTAATGGATGAGCTGCTGAAGCCGATTCCGGCCGTTTGGATTCTGGCTGTGAAAGGACGAAAACACGACACGACGAACCTACCCTCCAACAGGGCTTCCTAAAATTGGAACGTGTCATCAGTGAAAATCAGTCGCAGCACGTCACTGCCTTCCCAGCAAAATTTATCATTATGGACAAGAGCAACACGCGTGTCGTCAAAAATAACATCAACCATTGGAAACGCCTACAGTAGTTACTTCAAACGAACTTCAAGCAAGAAATCAGTAGGCTCGGAGACGAGGCTCCCGAGGCTCCCGGCACACCAAGTGAGTGAGCATTTCTTTCGCCGATGTTGTCATCCTAACATTGTATCTTAAAGGTACCAATTTACGGCTCAAGTGCTACGATGCTTTCAAAGAGGCATTCCCTGACACGTGGCAAAACATCCTCGAGCTCATGAAGAGGCTGCACTGTTCCTTGGTGTACCCCAGACGGTTGCTGCACGAGCCCAGGAGTTCCATAAGTTTGCAAGAGGCTCAGCTATGGTATGTTAGACATTATCACTCTTTTACTGTCGTGTTTCTGAAGCCATACAGATGGATGCCGGAGCAGCTCGCTACGGATATGAGGCTGCACTCGTAGCATGGGCAAGGTCATTAACCAGGACGGTTCCTTGGGCATGGCCCATACAACGCCTGGAGCTGCGGGTGTAAGTGTTTTTTTTTTTCGGTCGCTCATACAGTATCTGATCACTCTTCAAGTTTGGATGTCGCGCTGCAAGGCAGACGAAGACACTATCATTGGCCACTTGAAGGCTCAAGTATAGTGAGTTTTCGTATAAAATTCATTGCAGAACGACTCATCATGTGATCATTAGCAACCTTGCATCATTGGCTATCGTCGAGGAAGCATTCGAGGACGTCATCGTGCAACGATGAACGCGAGGTATCCACTGCCCTTTCAGATCCTCTCGACTGCTTTTCCGACCCTCTCGACATCTCTAAGGATGGAATCAAGTGGGTCAAGGCTGAGATCTCTCGTCAAATTAGTATGTGTGTGTTTTCCATGGGATCGTGTACTGACGGTAAAATATAGAGAAGCTGTGGCAAATGTCGCAGAGAAGTTCCCTGAAGACTCTACCAGCGGAAGCTCACGCGTCTTGGATGGTCAGGATATCCGGAGGACGTGTTGCTCCCTGGTGGATTTCATACCACAGTCAATAAAGGAATCGCGCGAATTTGACTCTGAAGGAGACAGAATCATGATGCGCGTTGAGGGCACGTACCATGTGCATCAAAAAGGTTTTCTGATGATACGGCAAGGTACGTATTTAGTTGCCATTCACATCTTTGCATTCTCGCAACTGACATCTTTAAATAGCAAAACTCGTCACTTCAGATACCCCAGTACTGGAGGGTGCGCCTCCGGCGGAAGATTCCGTGCACACAGCAGGACGTCGCCTGTTCGCAAACGGGAAATCAGATCGTCAGGGAGCTCCACGCCAGAAGCCGAGTGTGGCCGTCACCAAAATCAAAGGCAAAGGCAAAGTTTCGACAAGACAGACATCGCATCATCCCGCCATTTCTCTGTCTGACGACGAATCTGCAGAAGAATTGGACACGGTAGCTCCTCCTGCGCGCCCTATTGGTCCTCCTCCCCCTCCCGGGAGTTTCAAAGTTGTCAAGCTTCCGACGAGCCAGAAAAAGGTCGAGAAGAAGGTGCCGAAGAAGGCCAGTAACAAGGAGGTCATTTCCCTGTTATCTAGCGACGGTCGATCTGGTTCAGAATGCCCGGAGGAAGATGGTGTGTCCAATGGTCACTCTGACTATGAAGATGAGAGTTCGTCGAAGAAAAGAAAGGCGAGGTCTGATGGCACCTCACGAGCATCCAAGAAGAGGCCGTCACCCTCTGATGCAACTACAGAGAAGGCTGACCTACCAAAGAGCGTGAAAAGCAAGGGGAAGGGCAAGGGTTCAGCTGAGAGGAGAGGGTCGCCGGTGATTGCTGAGTCCTCAGACGAGGAAACGGTTCCAGAGCAAGGTATGCAATTTTTTGCAGGATGCAATAAAGCTCACATACTGTTTTCAGGACGTGCAAAACGCCTGCGTGATGGTCCGTCCAGTAAGCCTGTGGTACTCATTCAAGGTACGTTCGTTACATTGTACTCATACTCATGAACTGACAAATATTTAGAGCGTCCCCAAGTCTCGTCCTGTGGTCAAAAAGCCCCTTGCGGGTGACACCAACTCTCCCAATGACAGCGCTGTCAAGGGAGGTGCCACAGAGGCTCCTGCAAGGTCTTCGCCACCCTCTTCGCCCTCGTTAACGCATCGTGAGCCTGCGGAGGTCTCACCACCCTCACCACCAATGCAGACTCTGTGCCCGTCCATGCAAACCCTGCACCTCCTACACTGAGTGCTAAGCCGCAATCAGCATCGGTGCAGCCACTGACTACAGAAGTTCCGCCTACTCTCCCAACTGCAGAAGTTCCGCCCACTCTGGCAGCTCATCACGGGCGCCGTCCAGAAGCAGACGGCATGGTCATTTCACAAGATGGTGACCCTAACGAGCATCGCCTGATGGTGCGGCCGCATGACGCTAACCTGAGACCGGGCAACTTCCAGGCAGATCCTCGGATGTACGCCCCACGCCAGAGGCTCCCGATGCAGCCGCGTTATCCATCCCCACAGTGGAACGATCCTCCTCACGGCGAGAATCACCCCCAAGGACCTGGCCGCGCCTTCACCCGGTACCCACCATCAGAATACATACGCAATTATCATGATTCACGGATGCCTCATGCCCCCCAGCCCAGTGGGCGCACTCAGCCACACACGGTCCTCCCGCACATGGTCCTCAGCTTCCCCTGCAGTATGGTGAAAATGAACACCAGGCAGGACCGAGTTACCCTCGCAACGGCGGGTATCACGAGGCTCCCTACCACGACCCTCGCGATGGTTTTGATGGATATCGTGAGGATTTTGGCACCCACCGAGCAGTCTGTACTACGGTGTTGGGGGATGTATCAAGACGGATATGGGCGTGAGTATCCTAACGACTCAGACAATGGTGGACGAGCGCCTTAAGCTGACGAGCCTCGTTTGCAACTCATGTGGTTGGCTGTATCCGTTGTGCTAGTCCCTCCGCCATACATTATATATCACCACGTACCTCGATTTCGCGCCTTGTATCTAATGTTCTTGTCATTGATAGATTTTGTCGTACCAGTCAATGCATTTTCTTGTGTCTGAATAACTTGTTTGCGGAATAAGAATAAGAAAGACATAAATCAAAATTTCAAGGTAAGGAAAACATATTGATATGGGAGGCTCTGGTATATGTCTGCTATCACACTCGCCGACATCACGATGAACATACGGAGAGCATCTGGAGACGCTGCCATGTTGAGGCTCCCTATAGTAGAGAACATACCAGTGGGAGGCTATACTCACCCTCTGTGACGAGGCTCTGGCCATATGCTCTTGAAGATTGGCCACCTATCCCTGGAACACTAGGGAGAAGCCTCGTGAAGGAGGGGGTCTCTTAGACCATATATTCCCTACATAATAATAGGGTCTAACAGTACGTGGGAACATCTTCAAAGTGCTGCCAAGGGTGTCCGGTCCCGAACCATGGTTCGAACCTGAACTCATCCAGACTGGACCAGTGGTTCGGTCACAGGTTTGGTCTCTCTCCTGGACCGAACCCCCTAACAGGTTCGGGGTTCGATGTCGTCACTGAAAAATGCGGACCGGTTCGGACGCATCCGAACCGGTCCGAACCTGCACCATGTGCACAATTCCAGCTGCGTGTTTTTCGTGAGGCTTCCTGTCAGTTTAAGTAGTGCGCTCACCAACTTCTGTTCCTTCTCTTCTTTTGACAGTAGCATTCCCCACATTGCACAAGCAACAAGGGTACTTTTTTCAGCTATGCAACGACTCGAAGCACCGGTACTATGTTCACCATCTCTCATGTTTGATAAGTTGCTAACTTCTAATGTTTTTTCATGCAGAATATACCTACTACTGTGGTGATTCCTGGGTTTTCCACCAAGTTTGCGCAATGGATTGTCATTTTGGAACTTGAAGGTGCGCAACATTTTTTTATTTAGTTTGAGATATATATATTCACTTGTGGTATAGGTTCAACATTTGCACTCCCTGCTGTAACTATGTTCGAGTCGTCTGCACCAGCCCGTCGTCCTGACGGTTCGTTGAAAAGCGCTGAAGAGATGGAGTGGATACACGACCCAGATGATGACACTACCATCCTCCCTCCCCCTCCTCCATCCAAAGGCACTCTCAATTCATTCATTCGTCGTTCAGGCCGCGCTGTCAAGCCTACAGAGAAGATCCGGGAGACTGCCAGCAGTATCCCAGCCAAACGGTCAGCTGTAGGACCTCCTGCCCCCGCACCCAAGAAAGCACTCATGCGCACCAGGAATGAAGAGCGTGACGACAACGACAGTGATGAATACAACGCTGAAGAAGAAGCCCCTCCACTTGAGGATTTGTATGTATCATCGCAGTAGTACTCCCTCGCAGGCTCCTGCAGAGCCGTCTGTTACTGCACCTCCCTCGCTTGCTCGCCAAGGCTCGTATGGCCATAATTGGATGCGAAGCTCTGTCAAATCGCGTGTCGTGAATGATGCAACCACATGAAGGCCTCGTCAAGAACTCGAGGACTATCTAGATGCACCGCTCGAGGACGTCAACAATGTGGTGGCTTGGTGGGGTGTACGTCTCGTTATTTTATTTGTATTGCTTTCATACTGACATGATTCAAAAAACTTTAAAGCACCATTCTATACAATACCCAACTATTTCCCGCATTGCAAAGGACTACCTCGCCATTCAGGGATCAGCTGTTGCGTCTGAGAGAGCATTTTCGAGCGGCGGTGTTACTGGGACCGTGCGTCGCAGCTGTTTGAAGCCAACAACATTCGAGGCTCTTCAATTGCTCAAGAGCGCATACCGCCAAGGTCACATCTCCGCAACAGCCCAGGCTGAATTCACCGCTCCTTATGATAACCGCGTCGATGTCAATGAAGAGTTCTAGTAGCTATTCGTATTGTACATGTCATTTTCGTTTTGATTTTTTTTGCTAATTAAATCAACGGTTCGAGGGTTCAAACGCGTTCTGAACCTGAACTGAACCCTTGCGAACGCGTTTGAAGGCGTCCGGTCCAGGGTTCGCCCATCTTGCTTGAACCTGACCACTGGTCGAGTTCGGGGTTCGCAGATATAGGGTGATGAACCTAACCGAACCGGACTTCGGCAGCACTATACCACAACAGAATCAAAATCTGTTTCTCTTTCCTGTGTAGGTTCAAAACCTGCTGATGACAGTATTATTTTTTTTATCGGAACACACCTTGACATCCACTCATGGATGGTTTCCTTAGAGGTGTTTGTTGGAGCTGGGGTTTCAGTCTTGGACTGATTAACATTGCTTTAGGCTATCGTTCAACCTCGCCACTTCGTATCACATGTGTCACGCTTGACGCCGCATGGTCACTGACTTCTCCGGCTCTTTGAGCCCCGTATCTTGTAGCATTCAAATACCTTGTCTTCTTGCTCCCTGCGTCCCTCAGTCGTTGTTCACCAACACTGAGGTACGCGTCTCACTTGTCTTGTTGTTTGTTTCACACTTACTTAGAGTTACCTTAGCGTTGTGCTTTCCAACAGGTACTTAGATTGTGAATACAGTCGTTGTTCACCAACACTGAGCGTTGTGCTTTCCAACAGGTTATGAGCCCCGTGTCCTAAACGGCACAGGAACTGGAAGTACTACGAACTCCCTCTACTTGGAGCGACTCAAATCCTTAGTTCACCTCCTTCTCTGATGTGTTGCCCAATAATGGGAAAATACGACCACATCCCAGAGTTGACTGGAGCGGATAACTACATTCCCTGGGAGACGCAGGCGCAGCTCGTCTTAATGAACAATGACCTCTGGTGTCACGTAACTGAAAATGCAAATCCGGGCGACATTCTTGGAGCGGCTCTGTACTTGCCTGTTGCAGCTACTCCAGCTACTCCCACTGATGCCGAGAAGGCAGCTATGCGAGCCTGGCTTATCAACGACTCTAAGGCAAAGACAATCATCCTTTGTAAACTTGCACCTAGCATTCATCTCCTCATTCCTCGGAACACTTCCGTTACAGCGCGTGAAGCTTGGAAAATCCTCAAGGACCACTTCCATCGTAACGACGTGAGTTCTCAATTTGTCATTCGAAGACGCATCCAGGCACTTCGTACGAAAGACGCACATGATGCAAACAACTACGTCAGTCAGCACATCAGCTGCCGTGATCGCCTTATAGGCATGGGTGCTTCCTATTCTGATGAGGAAGCAGTGTTCAATATCCTAACTGGGCTGCCTTCGTCTTCTATGTGGCAACTATTCCGCACGCAGCTTGAACAGCGCATGCATGACAGCTTCTCTGCTACAGTCGTCAGTTCAGCGCTCACTGGCACTGGAAACCCCATTGCTGCTTCGTTCCAGACGAACGCACTCACGTTCGAAAGCTGCACGGCACGCATCACCGCAGAAGCTTCGCGCATGGTCAACATCCTTCCTGCAAACGTGTCTGGTCCAGGATCCGAATATGCCAACTCCGCATCCACCACAACCTCCTCTAATGTCAACTCTATCACCGGGCTAAGGAAGCACAAGAACAATCCTCAAGGAGTCTTTTGCCTCACGACCGGATGTGGGCGTGGGGATCACGATAAGGAGCACTGCTATCGTGAGGGGGGAGGCATGGCAGGACAAGTGCCCTGGCAGCAGAAGAAGAAGAAGGAGACCACGGCTGTTGCATCCAGCACACCTCCCATTCCCGCAATGTCAACGCCTGCTTCAACACCTACCATCGCTGCACAAGCCACCCACACACGCGATCTATCGTGTGCAAACATCGAAGAGCTGCCTAATGAGGTCTCCGACAATGGCATCTCAGCAATTGCCCACGCACTGTCCACCATTCTCGACTCTGGCACCACCAGCACACTCATTGGTGATCACACCATGTTCTGGACCTACTCTACCCAGGATCCCGTCGTCATGAAGACAGCAAATCACGGCTCGCTTCACACATTAGGACGAGGCGATTGTGTCGCCTGGCTTAAGATTGGAGGTACTCGCCATCGAGTAAGGTTCTCAAACTGTCTTCATGCGCCTGGTGCCATGTTGAACCTTCTCTCAGTCGGATGGATGCTGTCAAAAGGGTGGGAATGCAATTTTCGAGGTGACCCTGCACGTTGTGAACTTGTGTACAAGGGAACATCTCTTGGCTCAGTTGCCATGTCTGGGCGTCTTTTCTATGTTGATCTCGAGTTCATTCCTCCTCCTCAGTCAACACCTCTACCCTTGGAGCCATCCGAAGTATCTGCGTTTGCATGCGTTCCACTAACTTATGATATTTGGCATGCTCGCATGGGTCACACTGGCGGAGAGTCTGTCAAACGTCTTCCCCATATTGCTCATGGTGTTACCATAGACTCGAGCGTCGCTATGTCACGCTGTGAATCTTGCATCATCGGCAAGCATCCACGGCAGCCTCATCCCACATCGCAGTCTCCTCCCGCCTCTCGTTTCCTGGAGCTCATTCATTCTGATCTGTGCGGTCCCATTCCAGTCATAACGCCTCACCACAAGCGATACTTCATCGGATGATCATACCGGCATTCTCGCACTGGAACTCCTGGCAACAAAAGACCAAGCTTTAGAGGCTTGGAAGAATGTTCGTGCGTGGTGGGAGACTCGGTCAGGTCTGCGTGTTATCGCCTTTCGCTCTGATAATGGCGGAGAGTTCTTGAATGACGCGTTCACTGCAGAACTCAAGGCAGCTGGTATTGAACGACAGCTCTCCGCACCATATGCACACCAACAAAATGGGAGGGCAGAGCGAGTGCTTCGCACGATTGAAGGACGGATGTACGCAATGTTAAACTATGCGAGGCTCCCACGGAATCTATGGGGAGAAGCAGCCCTCACAGCTGCGTATTTGTTCAATCGCACTGAATCTCGCGCGCTCCCTGCAGGAAAAACACCCTATGAAATGCTCCACAAAGTTAAGCCCGATCTCTCACACATTCGTGTCTTTGGTGCACGATGCTTCGCACGTATACCCTCTGAACTCCAGGAGAAGTTGGGCCCCAGATCCCGTGAGGCTATATTCATGGGTTACGCACCAGATGGTCGAGCATGGCGCTGTCGTGACACGGCGACTGGTAGTTTCTTTAACTCCAGGGACGTCATATTTGACGAAACGTTTTCCGGTTGTCCGTTCCCAGCAATCAGTGATGATTCAGACGAGGAAGATGATGCACAGGCTCCTACATCAGCACCTGCTCGTCCCCCAACACCCACAATTCCCTCTTCATCCTCTGCGCCTGCACCCTTACCAGAAGCTCGTCGTTCAGAACGAGCACGCATTCCTACAGCGCGTGGACAGGTCTTCCAGGAGCAGTTAGCGTCGGATCGTGAACGCTTGGCTCGTCAGCGTGAACTGCGTCAAGCACGCATTCAGGGGGTGCCTCTTGAGGGGGTGAATGCTTTGCCTGACACTCCACCAGAAGCCACTAATGATCCAGACGCCATTGTCCCAGACGAGGATGAAGTGGGCTATCCCCGTGTTCTTGCCAACCTCATCGCCACCGAATTTGCCTGTGTCACCATACGCAGCGATGCTCGTCGGAATCTGTTACGAACTGGGGTGGCGTCACCAGCGACAGTGAAAAGACACAGACGGTCTGCTGGGAGTTCTTACAATGTTCAAAAGAGAACAAGGTGAAAGTACAAGAAACGCGTTCTTTGTACGATCAAGGGTTCAGCTTCAATGACAAGTCAAAGAGGTATCCGCGAGAATAGAGACTAAGGCTAAGGAGTGCTTAGACTTAGAGACGATTCAAGACGACTTAGGTTGGAGACCTAAGCGAAGGAGATTCCAGGTAAAACCCAGTAAGATTAAAGTAGAGAATCTACTACAAGTACACTGTGCTTAAATAGGCCAATATGTGCGCACAGACCAAGAGAGGCGTGAGGATGTAAGTGCGTATCCAAAGAAGGAAGGCAACTATAGTACAGATGCGTTGAGCATATGAGTCAGAGTCATGTTACGTAATGTACAAGGTAAATGAAGTAGAAAATGAATAGGGGCACGTATGATTGTAACATTACCCCCTTTTTACACGTAAAGTCACCGGCTTTACTCATCTTGGTTTGCATAATAGACCGGATCGTCACTCCAATCATAATCTTCATCGGCAAAGGATCCACTCCGCATATACTCAGCTTCTTTAAGACCAGCACGCCGCTTGGAATCCCTTCTCTTTACCGTTTGAATATGTTCTTCATCAAGTTGTTTCTCCCAGGCATGAAGTGCGTCGTAGAATCCTTCGTCTTTCCAAGTTAACTCGAAAGGAGGAGGTCCTGTTCGATGAGGACAGTAGAGGGATAAGTGGGTAGGCGACCAATATCTGCAAACCTTGCATTGATATTTCGCACAATTCTTCTGACGATGTCCAAGTATTCCACAGACGCGACACTTCATATTCTCGTCAGGGTTAGAATAAGTTTTGCGCAAAGGAGATGGAGAAATGATGGGCGTGGGGCTAGTAGATCTGGCGCGCTTCTTTCCCTTGTTCTTCCTCATACGTTTTAAGGCAAGGGTGTTGGCTCGCTTGATTTGCGCCTGTTGAGTGGAGGACAATGTGTATGCTGACGCAGGAAGGTCCGGGGTAGTTGCTTGTTCAGCAGCTGCGAGAAGTTCGGTGGAGGAAGAGGGAGAAGTGATGCTGAAATCTCTTACTAAGACTGGTGAGACGGGGTCCATAGGACCGAATGACGATGGGATAGACATGGGGGGATGGATATGAAGGTCGCGAAGTCGAGGGCCGAGTGTTACTAACTCGGTAGCGGGGATACCCAACAGTTTAGCTGCCTCACACTGCTCTTCTGTGCAGGGTTCGTACAACCAGTCAGGGCAATCAAGAGTGACCGTGGCGGGAAGTGAAGAAGTTGATTGTTCGATGGGGGATGGGGTTCTAGGAGATGCAAGATCATCTTGCGTTTGTTGTAAGTCAGCAATGGCTTCTTCTACTAGATTTCTGGCCGCTCTGGTCTCAGCGACTGATTGCTGGATGGTGTCGACAACTGTGTTGGTGAGTTGCCCAATTTCTTGCACAGCAGTGTATAGGCCAGTAAAGGCATCAAAACTAGAATAAATGCGCGAAGAAGTGGGTGCTGGGACAGGAAGTGGCGTATCTCTCTGCGGAGAGGGAGGTCGAGCAACACCTGCTCGACGTTCGGAAATGATGTGAATAGCTTCTTCAACATCATTCTTAAAGGAATCGGGAAGCAGCAACATAGCGTAAGCACGAATGCGTTTTTGGAGATGAATGAAACGGTGACGGAGTGTGATTTCTGTGGTTTCTTTAGTGGTGGCTTCGATAAGGGCTGCAGTGCGGATGATGTTAACGATGAGTCGAGCTGGGAAGGCGCCTCTTTTGGTGAGAATTCTGTCGATTTCGAGGGCATGTCCCTCGCAGAGGATGGCGGCTTCAATATAGGATTGGTTGTCGATTTCTGCGGTGAGGGTTCCATATTGTTCTGCTTCAGAGTCGGAGTCATTGGCGGCAACAGTGACTGGGGTAATGTAGGCAGTGGGGAAAGACATTTCAATGTTTTGTTGGTAGTTGATCAAGTGCTAATGCGGTTGATTGACTGAAGGATAATCAGAGGGCGTGTCGCTTCTTATAAGCGTTCAATATTCGAGCAGAGTTCTTCAAGTTCTTTTCTGGGAGCCATTCATTATCTCCTGATGAATATCCTTTCCAGGAAACAAGATAGCGTCGGTGATTACCGGTTCCTTTGTGAGAAAGAATCGCTTCCACTTCATATTCTTCTTCTTCTTCGATGATGTCAGGTGGCGGTTCGGGGAAGTTCGGGCCGTGTACGTCTGTTTCGCTATAGGATGATAAGACAGAAGCATGGAACGTGGGGTGTATCTTCCACTGTGGAGGGAGTTTGAGTGTGAATGTGATGGGTGATAAGACATCGATGATCGGGAAAGGTCCGTATCGTTTCGGTGCCAATTTCCTTGATGGGAGTTTGAGTCTAAGATTAGCGGCGGATAGCCAAACCTTATCTCTGATTTTCCATGGGGTGTACTTATCTCCTTGGGATCGTTCGGCCATCGTTTGCATTGCGATGTTATGACAGGCGATTGCTTCTTCTCTTATCTTCTGCAGAGATCGTACTCGATCTTCTGCTGCGGGGACGGATGAGTCAGGGATAAGGTGAGGGATAGCGCGTGGTTCGTATCCCATCATCAAATAGAATGGTGATGCATTCCTTGCATCATGTTTTCGGTGATTGTGGACGAATTCTGCGATTGGTAGGTGTTCTACCCATTCTTCGGGATTGTTACGGCAGTAGATACGGAGGTATGTTTCAAGTTCTTGATTCAGCCTTTCAGTTTGGCCATCAGTTTGTGGGTGGTAAGCCGTGGATGGAGCGATGATGTAGTCGAGAAGTCGGGCAAGTTCCTTTGAAAAGCGAGATAGGAATTGCGGTCCTCGATCCGAGATGACTTTGTCATGGAGTCCAAATCGTCGGTAAACATGTTTTAAAAATAGCTTAGCCACACCTTCTGAAGTGATGGTTTTCAAACAAGGGATAAGAATTACCCCCTTTGTAAGGCCATGGTCTACCACGACCATGATACTGTCAAAGCCTCCAGAGGTGGGAGGTCAGTGATGAGGTCAACAGAGACCTGGGAGAACGGGCGAACAGCGGATGAGGGAATAGGCGTGAGCGGAGGTCGGACAGGGTGAGTATCCGCTTTCATTTGCTGACAAAGGGCGCAACCCTCAACGTATTTCCGAATATAGGAGCCCATTGCAGGCCACCAGGCTTCCCATTTTATGAGTTCTTCAGTTTTGAATCTACCGGGTGACCCGCGGTAGGGTGATCGTGATACCTTTTCAGGATATCGGGGCGATGTGCCGGTGGAATATAGGCGCGATTCTTAAAATAGAGGACGTTCTCCTCAATCTTCCAGTCAGAAAGCGCCGATTTCATAGGGGGAAGGCACACGCCATCAAGGGCATTAGATGCCGTTTTGAAGACAGGGTCGTCGAGGGGGTCAGAGGATGACAGCACATCCTTCAAGTCGGTGTCAATAAGACGAACGAATAGAGCGTCAGGGAGGAGGATCTGGTCCTCGTTATCGTCTTTGCCAGAGTCATAGTCAGGTCGGCGGGATAGTGCATCAGGTACTGCTAATTTAGTACCTGCAACGTGATGCAGTTCGATGTCGTAAATAGACAAAATCAATTGCCAACGTGCTTGGCGACGGGTGAGCTTCTGTGCACTTCTAAAGTACAGAAGGTTCTTATGGTCGGTGAATACCAGGACGGGGTGTGGGTTTCCTTCGAGATAATGACGCCATTCGTTCAATGCCCGGATTACAGCAAGGAGTTCCCGATCAAAGATCTGGTAATTGCGTTCTGCGGGGTTCAAAGACTGTGAGAGGTATGCACAAGGGTGATAAACACCATTCTCATCAGTCTGTAGGAGAACTCCGCCAGTTGCTACAAGCGAAGCGTCGGTAGCAATGGCAAATTGTTGGGAAGGATCAGGGTTACGGAGTACTGGTTGGGAAGTAAAGCGTCGTTTTAATTCTTCGAAGGTGTCCATGCATTCGGTTGACCAGTCAAAGGCCTTATCTTTCTTTGTTAAATCGATAAGGGGTCTGGCAATGTCGGAATAGTGGGAAATGAACGTGCGGTAGAAGTTACAAAAACCGAGGAATGACCGAACATCTTTTACAGATTTCGGGATTGGCCATTCGGAGATTCCCTTGGTCTTGGCGGTGTCCATAGCAACTTGTCCAGGGCGAATTATCATTCCAAGGTATTCCACTTCTTTTCATCGAAGGTGCATTTCTCCGGTTTCAAGAACAGGTGTTCTTTTCGTATTTTCATCAGAACTCGTCTAGTCCGTTCACGGTGTTCTGCCATTGTCGTAGAGAAAATCAGGATATCGTCCATATAGATAACCATCCATCCTTCATTGATTTCTTGTTGAAAGGTGCGATTCATGTATGCTTGAAAAGTTGCTGGGGAATTGCAGAGGCCGAAGAACATGACGTTTGGTTCAAAGAGGCCAAATTCCGTAGTAAAAGCAGCTTTCCACCTATCATCAGGATGGATGCGAATATTGTTATAACCGGACCGGATATCCATTTTCGTAAAGAACTGTGCGTTATGAAGACGTGCGACTAGGGAGATAGGGAGTGGGAGCGGGTATGCGTTCTTGACTGTCCAATCATTGATGTAGCGATAATCTTGACAGGGACGTAGTTCACCGCTCTTCTTTCCCACAAAGAAGAAGCCACTGGCTTGAGGTGACTTCGATTCTGAGATAAAACCTTTCGCAACGTTTTCATCAATAAACGTTTTGACAGCAGCGCGTTCTTTTTCCGATAGTGGGTAAACCTTAGACGTGCGAGGGATAAAACCGGGTTTGGTGTCGATCCGATGATCGATACCAGGGCGTTCTGGGGGTAATTTGTTCAGTCCGTCTTTAGCAAAGACGTCTGCAAAGTCATGCAAATAGTCCGGGACCAATTCTTCGAAAGATTTCTTTTTCTTTTCTTTCTCGTCCGTGGCAAATTCCTGAGCTTTGTTACTATATTTCGGAGGAGGAAGGGGGATGGTGGAGTAGTTAGAGGATTGTTCGAGTTGAGAAGTTCCATCGCGTGTTAAAGGAGTATCCATGGATACTTCTCTATAATCCTCATGCTAACTCCATCGGTATCATATTCCACAAGAAATTCTCCGTCTCCTAGTTCATAAGAGGAAATTTCGCGTACTTCTGGTGCATGCCAGACATCGTGCATGGTGTCGAATTGGTCATCATCCTCAGTTGGGATCAACGAGGGCACGGGTTCTTCTTCATCGAGGATTTCTTCAATTGAAGCTGATAGAGTTTTCGGGGGAACATAGAACTTGGATAATTTCGGCACATTGGTGTCTCGCCCGGGATTTCTTCTTCTGCTTTTCTCTTTCCGTGTTTTGTTCTTCTATTGGCCGTTGCTCAATAGGTTCTTGTCCGGCCTGATACTCGGGTTCGGATTCATTCTTGCGCTTTTCTGCACGAGGAATCGGTGATACTGATCTTGGCAGTTGGACACGTGGAGTGGGTCTGTAGTACGTGGCATTCGTACTTCTGGTTCTGGGTCTTCTGGAACGTCAATAGGAGAAGCGATGAAAGGTTTCGGAAGACGGGAGTGTTGCCATCTGGTGTGATGATTGAAGAGTCGAGGCAACCCATTCTTCTTTCTGTCCATGTCCAGATCGATTTCGATTTCATCTGATTTCTCCGTTCGTGAAAGGACAAGGGTTTTGGCAGCCCAATCTATAATTGGGTTCATTGCCCGTAACCATGGGATTCCAAGAAGGATTTGATCTCTCCTTCCTAGTTTGGTGATGTTGAATTTTCCATACATGGTTCGATCGTCGATTTTGACCACTAGAAGGCAATAATGCGTGATTGGTCCTCCTTTTATGAGGGTTCCGTCTGCCGTTGTAACTCGAAATGGTTCTTTGAGTTTTCGTCGTGTGATTTGATGGAGTTTCACAAACTCTTCTGAGATGAATGTTCCTGCTGCTCCTGAATCGATAACAGCGGTGGTGTCACGGATTTCAAACGAGTACGCGAGTGGAGGGTGATAGGGACACGAAGTTCTTTTCTTTCACCTACAGCGCGTACAAGTCTTAGTAATACATTGGGAGAAACATACGTCGAATCTTTGTTTCTCCAGGTTAAAAATCCTCGACAATCCATCTTACAGTTTCTTCATCTTCTTCTTCTTTGACTTCAGTTTGTCGGAGCGGGGTCTTCTTCTTTCTTTCAGGACAATTATGAATACGGTGTCCTGTCTTCTTGCATCCGAAGCATTGTCCTTTCTTCATGCATTCGGATCTCTCCATATCGGAGATTCGATCTACGACCATTGCATTGGAATCACGGTTCGGAATATACCGTGCATTCCTGTAGTTCTTCTTCTTCTGTTGTGGAGTATGACGCGTCCTCATGGTGTTAAGCCGATGATGGGCGTTGTCGATAGCAACGCATTGCAGCACAACGTCTCTGAATATTTCGGAGACATCTCTTGTATTGAAAAGCTTTGTAAGGATACCCCAATTAAGGCCGTCTTGGAAGAACTGGATCTTCGTCGCGTTGTCAGTGATCTGAGCCTTGGCTGCAAGTGCCTCAAAATCAGCGACGTAGGTGTGGAGATCTCCAGTTCCTTGTTTGAGGTCTCTAAGCCTTGTGAGCGCGGTTCCTTTAGTATCCACCGGTTCGAATGCTTCTTTGAAGCTCTTCATAAAATCTACCATCGTCCCATAACCAACTTTTTGTCCCGAAGTGTCGGTAGATTGGGCGTGTTCAAGGAACTGTTCTTTCCAAGATTTGGCATTCTTCTCGGTCATGAAGGATGTTATGTAGATGATCTTCTGCTTGTCGGTGGTGTAAAGCTTTTCATTGATGTCAAAGTGCAAATTGCACGACTGGATAAACTCGCGAGAGTTATCACAATCTCCATCAAAACCAGTCGGTTGGCCGATCTTGTATTCGAATTCTTTGGTCGACGACATGGTTGATGATTCTTCTGATGAGTTATACTTTCTCGGTGCCTACACGCGCTGTCTTGCTGTCCGTCAGGGCTTTTCTTCTGTCAGGGGGTTTCCTCTTGACAATCTGCTCAGCGTACGCGTACGCTAGTCTGCTGATCTAAGCGATCAGGGTTCAGGGTCGAAGACTGGATAGTCGACGATCAAAAATCCACTTTAATCTTTTGTTACGAACTGGGGTGGCGTCACCAGCGACAGTGAAAAGACACAGACGGTCTGCTGGGAGTTCTTACAATGTTCAAAAGAGAACAAGGTGAAAGTACAAGAAACGCGTTCTTTGTACGATCAAGGGTTCAGCCTCAATGACAAGTCAAAGAGGTATCCGCGAGAATAGAGACTAAGGCTAAGGAGTGCTTAGACTTAGAGACGATTCAAGACGACTTAGGTTGGAGACCTAAGCGAAGGAGATTCCAGGTAAAACCAAGTAAGATTAAAGTAGAGAATCTACTACAAGTACACTGTGCTTAAATAGGCCAATATGTGCGCACAGACCAAGAGAGGCGTGAGGATGTAAGTGTGTATCCAAAGAAGGAAGGCAACTATAGTACAGATGCGTTGAGCATATGAGTCAGAGTCATGTTACGTAATGTACAAGGTAAATGAAGTAGAAAATGAATAGGGGCACGTATGATTGTAACAGAATCCTCTCACTGCGGACTACAATATGAAGATCCCACCTTCCACCTTCGACGAGGCAATGCAACGTTCGGACGCGAACGAATGGCTCAGTGCCATGCGCAAGGAGATTAACCTAATGTCGGAGATGAATGTGTATGAGTTGGTGAAGCTTCCGGAGGGGCGCAGGGCGATAGGATGTAGATGGGTTCTTGAGTTCAAGGAGGATGCAAAAGGTGGGCCTGTGTACAAAGCTCGTCTCGTCGCGCAGGGGTTCTCGCAGGTGCCAGGCATCGACTTCGGGAAGACATTCGCACCTGTCGCACGCCCATCATCCATTCAACTCCTTTCCGCACATGCAGCAGCCCACGATTGGGAGATTGACAGCTTCGACGCAAAACGTGCCTTCTTGTGGGGCAAGCTGCGCGAAGATGTGTACATGCGCCAGCCACCAGGCTTCGAGAACGGGGAAAGCTTGGTATGCCATCTTCTGTCTTCGCTCTACGGACTGAAACAGGCTGCATACGACTGGTATGAACTCCTGCGTGCAGTGCTCATTCACCTGGGTTTCCTGCGTTGCGAGGCAGACTATGCTGTCTTCGTGTACGACCACGTCAACAGTGAGGGGGTGCACGTCATCTGCATCATCGCATGGCATGTCGATGACGGCCTTGCGGGCTGCAACAATCGCAAGTTCCTCGACTGGATCAAGGGTCGCATCGCAGATCGCTTCGGTATCGCAGACTTAGGGCCAGTTGTCAAGCATTTGGGCGTCCAATATGTTCATTCACGCGCTACTCGAGAGTTATGGATGCATCAGCAGGAGTACATAGTCTACCTACTCGAAGAGCATGGGCTTCGCCAATGCAATCCTGTATCACTCCCCATGGACCCCGCTCTTCCTTTTGGACGAGACACAGACACCCACCCTCACATCAACAATCTTCCAACCGAATATCGCAAACTCGTCGGGGAATTGCTCTACCTCGCAATGTACACTCGCCCTGACATTGCCCTCACTGTTATGAAACTGTCTCAGCATAATTCCTCCCCCGAGCTCCATCACTACGCTGCTGCAAAACGCATCCTTCGCTATCTCTCTGGTACCTTGTCCTACCGCGTACACTACAGAGAAAAGAATGCAGACACCACCATTCATGGCTTCAGCGATGCCGATTGGGCCACGTGCCCAGAAGACCGCATCTCCATCACCGGGTACATCTGGTACTACCATGGGGGTCCTGTTTCACACGCGGCGAAGAAGCAGAACACTCAGGCATTGTCGTCGGTGGAGTCAGAGTATATGGCACTGACAGGAGCAATCCAGGACGGCCTATGGATTAAATCATTCTGCGAATGCTTGAATATCGTGTTCACCCTGCCTCTCAAACTTTATGCTGATAACACAGGCGCCATCGCGTTGTCGACAGAGGCTGCCAACCACACTCGCACGAAACACATAGATCTACGCTATCATTTCATACGCAAACATATCGAAGCCGGCACCTTCTTACCCATCTGGGTCTCTACACATTGCAACAGTGCCGACATCTTCACCAAGGTTCTTCCGCGTCCTACATTCATTGCGCATCGTGCAGGACTCTCACTTGTGGCGGGTTGAGGGGGTGTGTTGGAGCTGGGGTTTCAGTCTTGGACTGATTAACATTGCTTTAGGCTATCGTTCAACCTTGCCACTTCGTATCACATGTGTCACGCTTGACGCCGCATGGTCACTGACTTCTCCGGCTCTTTGAGCCCCGTATCTTGTAGCATTCAAATACCTTGTCTTCTTGCTCCCTGCGTCCCTCAGTCGTTGTTCACCAACACTGAGGTACGCGTCTCACTTGTCTTGTTGTTTGTTTCACACTTACTTAGAGTTACCTTAGCGTTGTGCTTTCCAACAGGTACTTAGATTGTGAATACAGTCGTTGTTCACCAACACTGAGCGTTGTGCTTTCCAACAGTGTTGGTGCACGAGTGCACGCGATGACGCGACGCGGAGTGCAACTAACAGGAATCCAAACCGGACTATTATATATTCGTTTTTGTTCTTGTATCGTCTTTTCCCTCAGTCCGTTCCATCGAGACTGAGGGTACGTTTGTTCTATTATCTCGCCGTAGTAACTAGCCGCTAACACTTACTTGTACTAGTGTTTACCGTGTCTAGGTACTTGATTCAGTCCGTTCCATTGAGACTGAGGTGTTTACCATGTCTAGTCTTTAATAAGAGGTCCATCTTAACTGGTCTTAGCCCCTGTGCAAATTGTTGATGCAACATTGATATTTACTCCATGGCAAGTTGTGCCTTTGGACATGTTCGAAATGCTAATTATATTGTGCTCTGCGTAAACCCCCTCCTCTGAGTCCTCTCACTACCTTCATTGCAGTAGATCATGTAGCCGGTGAAGCTTCCTTGGCATTACACTGCCTATGAACTGACTCGCAAACTTCAAACTCAGCCTCCATTGGTTGTTTCTTCGTGTATTCCTGAGCAGCTTCAAGGGGTTCATACATTGATAGGTTCTCGGTCAAATTGCGAGGCCTGCAGGCTCTGAGCTTCACAATTCTTTGTCTGTGGGACAAGTGTATTGGTTAATAACATGCTCACGCTGCTTCCCTTTGCCAACATAAGGCTCTGTATGGACACCAAAATTTGAAATTGAAAGAAAATATAAATTTGAAGGTCATGTGATGGTATCACATGACCAGATGGGAGACCCAGGTTCCCATGATACCAAAGGCGCAGATAAGCACCACCAGTATGTACCCTAACCAGCAGATCGCTCTCACTCTCTGGCAGCACAAGAGGGAGTGCCGCTGTCGTCTGGTTGTAATTATAACTTGTGTTGTAACCCAGGTAGTATATATGTACAACCTCTTATTCTTATCTCCCACCACTCATATCCCATACCACATGTCAGCGTTGACCAGTCATGCATGGGTGTGTGAGCTCCTCACGGGCCACCCAGACAGAATCAAACACAACCTTGGTGTCAGCTTAGAGGTATTCAACACACTTACTAGAGTCCTCAAAGACAATGGATTCACTCAGTCTCGCAATGGCGTGACAATAGAGGAGCAACTGGGTATATTTCTATATGCCTATGTAACAGGACTCTCAACTTGCCATCTTGGTGAATGATTCCAGCGTTCCTCAGATACCATCTCAAGGTAAGTCATGTATTATTTCCTTTATTTTTATTGCTTTAACTCTTGTTAGATATTTTTGGTGTTTGCTTGTCTTTTTTGCAGATGATACAGTGGCTCAAAAAACTGTCCGCATGTTTTGGCATTTTTCACTATCTATAATATTGTGTGAGAACAAACAAATGCCTCAAAAACATGCTTATACCACATTGTAGTATGGCTTCAGGGCTTTCATTTGAGCCCTACACCGTGGGAATCGGTGGAGATATGGTGGAGATACAAGGCTCACAAAATGGTGACTCATGCGGACAGTTTTTTGACTCAAGTATTTTACAGTAATAACCAGGTATTCTAGTATTTTGTATGACCTCCCTTGGCTTTAATTACTGCCTCTATCCTTCTAGGCATACTCTCAATTAATTTCTGGCAATCCTCAGCTGTGATCTTCCCCCATTCCACTGCTACTCTCTCCCAAAGCTCCCATACTCCTTTAGGGGGGTTTTCATAGGCTTGAAGCTTTTTCTTGAGTGTTCCCCAGAGATGTTCAATGACATTGACATCAGGAGACTGTGCTGGCCAGTCAAGAACATTGATGTTATGTTCTTCAAACCATTCCCTAGCTCTTCTGGATGTGTGCTTGGGATCATTATCCTGTTGGAAAATGATATCTTCTTCATCAATCCCTGATTCTGCCAAGCTAGGCAGCAAGTGGTCATTTAAAATGTCCACATACTGCTCAGCATTCATCTTCCCCTCAACCTCAGCAAGCATTCCCACACCATTCCATCCCATACAGCCCCATACCATTAAAGAACCTCCTCCAAACTTGACAGTCCCATTAACCTCTCTGTCTGTTAGGCCATCTCCCTTCTTTTTCCATACATACACCTTCCCATCTGACCCAATCCTATTGATTTTGGTCTCATCTGACCATATAACATGCTTCCAGTCCTCTACAGTCCAGTGTTGATGAGCTAAGGCAAAGGCTAGTCTTCTCTGCCTATGTTTGATGGAGAGAAGAGGCTTTTTCTTCTTTGTTACTGCCTTGAGATGAGCTGCCTTGAGAACATTCCTCACAGTTTGTGAAGAGACAGGGGTAGTGATGGTGGAATTGATATAATGGGTGGCTTGGACAGCATTATCAGCCTTTCCTGTAGTGATATGTTGGATAATAGCCCTTTTGTCAGTAGAGGTAAGCTTGGATGGACGTCCTCCACAAGAGTTTTCCTTGTCTGGGTGGCTTTCTTTGATGAACTTGGCCACAGTGGACTTGCATACTCCAGTTCTAGAGGAAATTTGGCGAGCAGAGAGGCCAGCATAAGACAGAGAGAGGATATTATCTCTTTGAGCAGAGGAGATGGCTTTCATGGTGATTATGACTATGATACATGAGATATTCTGGTTTATATAGTTAGATATAGTCATAAAATAACATAATGACACCACTTTATAATTTATATAATAGTGGCATGATTTTTATGGTGTCATAAATAATGATTTATATAGTTTTAATATACACTCAAAAAACTGTCCACATGAGTCATCATTTTATAAGCCTTATATCTCCACCATATCTCCGCCGATTCCCACGGTGTAGGGCTCAAATAAAAGCCCTGAAGCCATACTACAATGTGGTATAAGTATGTCCTTGAGGAATTTGTTCATTCTCACACAATATCATAGATAGTGAAAAATGTCAAAACATGCGGACAGTTTTTTGAGCCACTGTACTTTCTATAATGCTCAAGTTTGGCTGCCTATGGAGGACACGCCCATCTCTCACACAATCAAAAATGATCCACACTTTCACCACTTTCAAGACTGTATTGGGGCCATTGACAGCACCCACATTCATGTGTACTCTGCACACAAAGACCACAATACAATGCGAAACAGGAAGGGATTCCTATCCCAAAACTATCTTTTCATATGCGATTTCGACTTTCTGTTCATATACTCTCTTTGTGGGTGGGATGGTTCTGTTTCTGATGCTGCGCTTTGGCATGACATGCCACCATGACTTGTGGATCCCTGAAGGGGCTTACCTCCTTGCAGATGCTGGCTTTGGGTCATGCGACACATTGTTGGTACCATATCGCGGCGTCCGCTATCACCTCAAGGAATGGTGTCAAGCAAACATTGCATGAGTTTATTTTTATCTCTGTGCAGTTCAATGTATCTGACACTCTCATGTAGGCCCAAAAACCCCAAAGAGTTATTCAATCATTGACATGCTTGTCTGTGCAACATAGTTGAGCACATTTTCAGCATTTTGAAGTGCCAGTGGCGTATTCTACAGTTACTGCCAGAGTACAACATGGATATCCAAGCACATATTCATATTCCTTCAGCACTGTGTGCTCTGCACAATTTTATTCATAGATACAATTCTTCTATTTTTGATATCGAGTATGATGAAGATCTGTTTGGTGGTGATGGCGGTGACGGAATTGGAGAGCTAGCTGAAGGCCCTGTTAACCGGGAAGAGCAGCAGAGGGCAGAGGAATGTCAAGATGAGATTGCCAGTCTAATGTGGGATGATTATTGCGCTGAACATGTATGCCGTGGCCTTCCTGTACCTGGTCAATAGAATTTGTACTGTACAGTGCCAAAGAATCAATAGCACCAAGACAAGATATAATTGTTCGAAAAATCTAAGTACAAGTACAAGAGGCAGAACTCTGGTTGCGTGCTTTGTATGAATTATCTATAGATCTACAGACATGTCACCTCTGCCCCTGCAGATCTCCTTAAGCCTTCTGTCCAAGAAGCCAGCCCTGGGGTCAGTGTCATGCATGTATATATACATCTCTGCTTCACGCTCATTGCGCAAGATGTAGTCAAGGAAGTCTAACTTGTCTTTCTGTGACAAGTCAGGAAGCTGACGGACAATGTCAGTTGCTTGTGCTAGGGCAGAGGGGGGGGCCTGAGATTGTGAGCCAATCGGTAGGGAAAATGGAGGTGGTAAGGCGGCGGTTTCATTCATACTCTTACTGATATCACCAACATAACCTGCAAGCATTGTCATTGCAGCACTGCCTGATAAGATTCACTACGTGAAGACCCCATATACTTTGTACCTAGTTAGCTAATATTTGACAATATAAATACAACAAAATTAGAGCATCTACTGAGTACATGAGTAGGCCTGAGTAGTTTTGAGGACATGAACTACCAACCATCTAACTAGGTGACCTATCCTACCTTCCAACTAGGCCATCTGTCTCAGAGTAAAAAAATGGCTTCAATCTGGTGGTTCAAATTTTCGTCTGATTGCACATACAAGCTTCAACTAGATGGATAACCAAATTTAAATTATCTATCAATATGTGATCTACATCACGTGGCAATTATATTGACTGCATCCAGCATCGCGTTCCCCCTCCTTCGCCCACCCCCTAGTACTCTCATAACTCTTGTAATCCATGGTTCATCATCCAGAAATTATCCCCATCGATGTGTGGAATGCTTGGCCTGACCACCTTAAGCAAGCTGTCTGTGCTAACACCGGAAATAATCAGCCAAATAGGCCTGATCCAAATATTGATCCTGCACTCACCAGCAGTCTAGTGCCAGTGCTGCTGTAAAGATACAATCTAGCCTGGGCTGTAGATAAACCACAGCCTGAGCTAGTTAGCGAGTCTTGCGCTCTACCTAGTCTGCTTCACTTGCGAAGGCAAGAATGTTCAACCCTAAAGGGAATGCTAAGTTAGTATAGTTCGATATTGCCCAACCTGTGGTGCGTGACTGCCATCGGAGGTAGTGAGATGCTAGCGTTGACCTCTGGTCTGTGGGAAACTTGTGGTAAAACTAGCGGTAAGCATGGGAATGCGGTAGACAAGCGGTAGTGTGAACAGTAAAACTGCGGTAGTACGAGCGGTAAAACTGTGGTAAGCATGGGAACTTCTGCAGTAAAACAAGCGGTAGTGTAGCGGTGAAGCATGAGAAAGCAGTGGCACTAGTGGTGAAGCGTGAGAAAGCAGTGGCACTAGCGGTGAAGCGTGAGAAAGCGGTGGTGCTAGCGGTGAAGTGTGAGAAAGCGGTGGTGCTAGCGGTGAAGCGTGAGAAAGCGGTGGTGCTAGCGGTGAAGCGTGAGAAAGCGGTGGTGCTAGCGGTGAAGCACGGGAAAGCGGTAAAGAGTGGTGGTGCGTGCAGCGGTAAAGCAATTCTTAAGGAAACAGTGACTTCAGTAAAGGACTTTATTTGTAGTGACAGTAGTGGTGACTATTCCTAAGTACCGTGTGTACTATAGGAGGGAAGTAAGGAAAGAGTATGGGTACCTAGGAATTTTATATGAAAGGAATAGCTACGGAAATGGAAGGGATAGGATTAACACACAGCAGACATGTAATAAGACTGCACTACAGTTTACAAAACATCACGTACCGGCGAGACTGGATGGACATTGGATGGATGGTGAATCTTGCTTGAGGATTCCAAATGGGTTCATGGAGATTGCTGAAGATCACCGCTTTGCGGGAAAGTTGCCATAGTACAGCTGTTAAGCTGCAATGAGGCTTCCGGAGTGCAGAACAATACCGTTAGATAGGGGTAAACACATGGTAAAGTAGGACGGTGAAGCTGAAGGGTAAGGATAATGATTGCTGTGTGACACCTATATGAAAATGTGCCATTTCAAGCTCAGCATGAGTTTGTTTGTCACACCGTGTCACACTCATGACATGTATTGTGATGGGCCCACATCCCCTCATCCATACCAAAGGGGAAACAACAACAAGTAAGTGCATATAGGTGCATATATGCATGTAAAACTCACCATAACAGACCACACAAATCTCGTAGAAGTAACCGGGGTGCTGGAGCTTCTCGCAGGTACTGAAGCAGGTCTTCATCATGTTCCCACTCACCTCATAATCATCATGGATGAAGCTGGAGGCATAGGTCTTGCAGTCATTGTCACAACGACTCATCCTCATCTACAAGTCAAGAAAGGTCAGCATTCAGGGATTGATTGTGCTCAGGACATGCCTCTTTGACTCTCGCATGTCATACAATGCCAGCTTCCACTAATGAGCATGAAATGGGAAATCATACCTCAGCACATGGTCATTCAACTGTGCAAAGGGGGGTAAGTCAGCTAGGACACGAAGAGCAAGGGCTGTTGTGGAGCCCGGCAGAGCAAGCCATGTTGAACTGCATGTTGGCGAATATGACGATGATGTGGAGGATGTGACTCAAAGTCAGAGTAAACTATCTGCAATTGGCAAAGAGGCACGAAGCGAGCTAAAGGCAAGTGCTTTGAGTAGCATCAAATATAGCGCAAACTCAATAATCTTACCTAGCATTTGATCACCATAAAATTCTGTCATGTTTGTGATGTTTCTGAAGGGAAAAGCTGGCCAGCATCAGCAGATGAAGAGTGCATCAATCAAGTGACAGGTGAACATTACCTGATGCTGGAGTTCACCAAAATGGTAAATGATGACCATAACTGCATGATCTTTGCCAAGGTCGCAAGTTTGGTCTGGCAAGACCTTCAGGTAAGTCATATGCAACATGATATGTAATTGCGAGCTCACCTTTTGCAGAACATGGCCAACAGCGACTGCCTTTTGAATCGCAAGGTAAAATGAAATAAGCAATCACTTTTCACATTTGCAAAGGAGACATACCATGGATTCAAAGAAGACTGGCAGGCCCAGAACAACGCCGAGAAGAAAGCTGCCAAAGGTGTGAACCAGCAAAGCAATAGACATGCTCAACGTCACAAAGAAGTAAGTGTTAAAGTTACTTTTCATCAATATGAAGACTTACTATGACGGATTAGAAAGCAGATTGGCTTATGACAGCGCGACAGGGTTACATCAAGAAATTTGGTGTTGATCCAGTGGACCTTGTGCATGCAGACCATATGTTGGATGAAGCATCTGGCCAGATGATGATGATGAGTTGGAGGATGATTGGAAGCGAAGGATGGCAGAGAAAATGGGAATGCCTGCCAACTCGCAGGTTGAAAACTGATCATTCCTGGAGGTCACTAGAAGTCCGTGGAGATCTGATGAAGTAAGTGTTACGCAGTCCTCAAATATGAGTAGAAACTTACAAAATCATTAGCTTGGTCAGATCTTTCATACCCTGCATGATCTTTGGCAAGCGTCACTGACCTCCAAGCAAAAGAAGCGTTTCCACATGATCCGAGTTACCGGCACAGATCGTCAATCACAGCGTATCCCCGATTTCACTCCCTATACCTTTGGCATCAACATGGAATGGCTTGAGGCCAACAAAGATAGACTAGAGTATCAAGACTTACTCAAGGAATGGGGTGCATGGGAGGACCCAGAAGGTTTTGGTTATAAAAAAAGGGAGCATCAGGACGATCAAGGCACTCCAAATGACGAAGTTGACCAGGACAACACTAGAGGAAGAGAAGGATGATTCCATGGATGATGTTTTCTTGAGGGCCAGACCAGTGAGAAAGGGAAGGGTGGTTGGACAGATGATGTTTTCTTGAAGGCTGGAAACTAAACAGTAGGATGCTAAGTAGTAGAGAAGAGTCATTAATCATTGTATGATAGAGAAAATTTTGCACGTACACGCTCAAGCGTTGTTGTTATCCACAATTCTGGATTATTGGTCTTGATGATTCCACGAGTGATCTGGCTGGTGATTTGATCAAATGAAAGAACAGTAGGGGGAGCTCCATCTTCGCCTGGGCTCCAGTACTTGTTTAGTTTAAAACACATAACATTGAGCTCTGGACTTGAAAAAAATGAGTTGGAGGGATAGAACTACAAAGCAGACACTTACAACTCACTCCATGGATCATCTTCGACAGGCACCAGCGGTAATTCTATCATCCACCTGAGTTCCACAAGAAGCCGATTTCTGTTCGCTATCCCGACTGTGTATGATGAAAGATGTTAATTACTTCGCCATACCATAACTTATCCATGTATATGTACAACCTTGACTAGAGATTATCTGGCAGACTCTCAAGTACTTCTTGCCAATGGTGTGATGCGACGTCCATCTAGAAGTGCAAACTGATAGTACAGCGCAAAGTTGTTGAGTTGAGATGAACCTGGATGGGGATTTGATTCAAGTGCATAACAAACGCTGTGGGGTTGTTGTGAGTTATAGTGAGCATATAATGCAACACGAGCTGCATCGCTGATTCATTGTGGGTTTGGTATCAATGGGCCAGGCTGGACGTGCAGATATGAACTTAATTCTATTGAGCAGTCAAAAATCAGCAAGTTTTCACAAAAATTGATGATATGAAACATACCGTCGAAGCCTGTCCCAGTGGCAGCATCTTGTATAGTTCCTGAGGCCTCGTGACTATCACCAAGCATGCGTTCTAGAAGAGTCTTGACGATAGGACTTTCAGCATTTGCTATTGCATCATGAGCCTGAAAATCCCACTGAGAGAAAGCATGATAACAAGCAAAGAAATGACCAAGGAATCTATCTGTGCACCACATGAAAATTCTCATCATCAATATCTCAATCTGACCCCCAGTCCAGTTGTTTGAGTTTGAACTCTTGAGGACTTTATTGAGACGCTTGGAGAGAAAAGCCCAAAAGTTATAGACCGGTCCGTAGTCAAGGATCTGTTGTCTAAGATGAATGGCCCAATGAAAGTTTGGTTTCAGGGCATTGACACCGTTGTAATGAACATATTGGCACTGGGCTTAAAACCCCACCTTTTGACACTCGTCTCACATCTACAGGAGTTACCACTTGTCCATGGCCATCCCACCCCTTTAGCAGTACCAGTGGCATCCCACACTTACTGCACACCGTACTGATGCCCTTCCATGTCCTTGCTGCATCCACATAGCTCCATTTGGTGCGTCGTTTGTTTTATGTTTGTTATCACTGATTCCACAGCAAGCCTAATTACATGTTGCCTCGCACTATGTTTACTTATGGTGGTTACTACACTCCAGCGCTACTGATCTTGCCTAGAGTATTCTGAGTACATACGATTTAGGATATAAGCACCGCGTACCCCGCACGATACAGTACCTGATTTTACACCATTGCACATACTATAGGTCAGGATTATTGTCTAGCTCTGGATCTACCCAGTAGTGGACTTAGTCTTTAAAGTTTCCTTATCGCTTGTTAATCTATCACGCTCGTTCTCCGTTACCGCTGGCATACCGCTGGATTTTTGACTGTTATTTTGACTGAACTTCTCACACACCACTACTTTACCGCTGAAAGTACTGCAGCTTCCTTTACTGTTTCCTTGCACCGCTCGTGACCTTACCGCTACCGCTGATATCATCACTCAACGCAACTGTTACTGACTATATCTCGACCATGCTAGCACCGCTACACATGATGCTAGTTCCGGCGGTATCATCGCTGACCATGGCAACTTACCGCTGACCTCGACGCTTGTTTTGCACATAAGTTAGACTCGAACTTGACCATACTAATAGGCATCCCCCTTTAGGGTCGAACACTCTTGTTCTCACAAGTGAAGCAGACTAGACGGAGCGCAAGACTCACATACTAGTTTAGGCAGTGGTTTATCTACAGCCCAGGCTAGGTTGTATCTTTACACCGTACAACTATTTAGCATACAATAAGATTGAAAAGTGCGTTCAAAGCAAGATCATACCCTTTTGTACTCGAGCAAGTACTCTTGAAGCAGTGTCTCTGCACAAGGGAGCATATCCAGCTTGATAGAACTACCACAGAATATCTTGAGAGCGGTCAACAGGTGCAGAAAGTTGATTGGTTCGGCACGTTGCATGCAAACCTTTGGTGGCTTTGGTGGCTTTGGTTCCTTGTCATCTTTTGCAGCCTTCTTTCTGTTGCCTTGTTTGGCAGCCGCAGACCCTTGTGGTGCTTCTCGGTGTGCCTTCCAAGCCTCGTAGTCCTTGATAAACTGATCCTGACATTTAGAAATGACTTAATTGAAGTTTTTTGATTTGACTCCACTTCCTCCACGAACATGTCCCAATTATAGGTATCTGAATTGCATGATGAATATAATGGATGCAATATAGAATGAAATGACTTACAGTGATGGACCAGGCTGTTGTTGCAGCAAACTTATATTTGTCAGCTGTCAAGGACCCACCTGCAGGCTCTCCAACACAAAGCGGCAGCTTTCCAGCCCAGAGCAGGGTTTTGAATGTACTGAGAAAGGTATGCATTCAATCGAGCTCGTGAGTTCTTGTCTGAGTAGAGGCGCGAAGGGCTGGAGTCAAGATCCATTGCGTGTACTATTGTGTCTTAATAATTCATAGAAGGTCCATATTAGCTCACTCATTCATTGTTAAAGTAAATATGATGACGCTGTAGCGAACAAAGTCACGCTGACCATGAAAGTGCCGTTTTACACAAGTGTCTCGTTACTGTCTACAGCGGCTATTGAGAAAACCCCTTTAGCGAGCATTACCCCTTTTTGCTTCGCTGGTGTAAAGATACAACCTAGCTTGGGCTGTAGATAAACCACTGCCTAAACTAGTATGTTAGTCTTGCGCTCCATCTAGTCTGCTTCACTTGTAAGAACAAGAGTGTTCGACCCTAAAGGGGGATGCCTATTTAGTATGGTCAAGTTCGAGTCTAACTTATTTGCAAAACGAGCGTCCAAGTCAGCAGTAAGTTGCCGCGGTCAGCGATGATACCACCGGAACTAGCGTCGTGAGTAGCGGTGCTACCGTCGTCGAGATAAAGTCAGTAACAGTTGCATCTAGCAAGCAATGTCGAGCGGTGGCCTCAGCAGTAGCGGTAAGGTTGCAAGCGGTGCAAAGAAACAGTAAAGAAGTCCGCGGTACTTTCAGTGGTAAAGTAGCGGAGCATGAGAAGTTCAGTCAAAAGTAACAATCAAAAGTCCAGCAGTATGCCGGCAGTAGCGGAGAACGAGTGTGATGTATTAACGAGCGATAAGGGAACTTTAAAGACTATGTCCACTACTGGGTTGATCCAGAGCTAGACAATAATCCTGACCTATAGTACATGCAATGGTGTAAAATCAGGTTTTTTCGTGTGGGGTACGCGGTGCTTATATCCTAATTTGTATGTACTCGGAATACTCTAGGCAAGATCAGTAGCACTGGAGTGTAGTAACTGCTGTAAGTAAACATAGCGCGAGGTGCTGCGGCACGAGGCAACATGTAATAATGCTTGCCATGGAATCAGTAATAACGAACAGGAAACAAACTACGCACCAAATGGAGCTATGTGGACGCGGCAAGGACATGGAAGGACATTGGTTCGTGGAACAAGGTGTGGCAGTCGGTACAGTGTGCGGTAAGCGTGGGATGCTGCTGGTACTGCTAAACGGGGTAAGACGGCCATGGACAAGTGTTATCTCCTGTAGACGTGAGATGAGTGTCAAAATATGGGTTTTAAGCCCAGCGCCAATATGTTCGTTACACTGGTACCGTTTTCGCTCCGTGGATCCTTGCCCCTTACTGAATCTTGCTACCGATGTCCTCCTGTCCATTCCATTTCCATCTAAGATCCATTGGTGCGTAGCATATTCATTTCCGCCGTTACTAAAGCTACGGCAAGACTTACCTTACCTTCCATGACGCCGCTTGCTCACTGCATGCCTCTTAGCTAAATATCTCTATCTTGCTACCGTTCTCGCTATGTATTCCAGCCGTTCACAGTACATGTTAAAAAGGACTCTTTGCACATTCCGGTACTTTTACTTTTCCCTCTATGGTACACATGGTACTTAGGAATTGTCACCACCACTGTCTCTAACAGAATAAAGTCTTTCACCGAAGTCACTGTCTCTTAAGAATTGTTTTACTGCTGCATGCACCACCGCTTTCCCACGCTTCACCGCTTGTTTTACCGCCAGTTTCCCACGCCTTACCGCAGTTTTACCGCACGCACTACCGCAGTTTTACCACTTTCCCGTGCTTACCGCTAGTATTACCGCTAGTTTCCCACAGACCGGAGGTCACCGCTAGCATCTCACTACCTCCGACGGCAGTCTTGCACCACAGGTTGGGCATTATTAGACTATACTAACTTAGCATTCCCTTTAGGGTCGAACGTTCTTGCCTTTGCAAGTGAAGCAGACTAGGTAGAGCGCAAGACTCGCATACTAGTTTAGGCCGTGGTTTATCTACAGCCCAGGCTAGATTGTATCTTTACAACGCACCGAGTAATAAATTGTGCATCAGATCAATTATTGTCTGTTGCACAAGATCAAAATACGGGAGCCATGCAAGCTTGGTCCAACAGATGCCATGTTCATCAAAGAAGGTGTTATGTTCATCTTGCATTTCAAGGCTTTCTCTTGGAAACATCGACATCAATGTTCTTCACCATTATGTGGATCAAATTCTATTTTTATGGTTAGTTCAAAACTGTAAGCCACTAATGAAATGAGGCACGTACTGTTGCATAGAGATGCATCAGAGAAGATTTCATCCTGGGTTACCTTGCACTTAGGGCATGGAGAATTCTTGTGGCTGTGGTCAGCAAAGCCACACATCTTACACATGGCTGGATGGTCGCATACAATACCTAGCAGTACAACATGAACTCTTCGACCTAGAAAATATATGTTAGTGCGCCAAAGGGTCAAACACTGTTAAGACTAACTCTCTGGGTGCCCTGGGGCATGATAGACAACACCTTCCTCATAGAGCTGGAGCAAATCATCGACAACAAGTCACAGATAGTTTTGGAGCTGAGCACCTGTTGGTTTGGTAGGTCCAGGTGTCATGAACGATACCAAAAGGTTCTCGGCACAATACCTAAAGACATGAATACAAGATATGAAATAAGTTAGCAGCAACTCACCTTAGTGCCCTAGGAAGGTTTGAAATGCATAGTGATAAGACACCAGAGGAATGGCTTGGCCCATAGACGCTGGTCTTATGTCCAAACCTTGGAATAAAGTTTAATCAGTACTCATCACATCAAGAATAATGCATGGGTAATTACATACCAGTCGAGGCTCATGGTTACACCAATGTGAAGCTCCTGTGAGGTTTCCATCCCAGAAAAGAAGGGTGTTCCATCTGGGCCCTGGATGGTGCGCCATACCATACCATCTGAGATATCATGAAGCTCCCCCGGTTTAACTGTGCATGATTTCCAGGATTTGCATGCTGCCTCGTTACCTCCACGTGCAAGAAAATCCGCAAGTAAGGAAGATGGTACCTGGATAGGTGCTGCACACACTGGAGGAGGGCATTGAGCTTTGCAGCCTGTTACCATCTGGAAGAGCCTATTGGAGACTGGTTTGAACAGCTGACTATCACAGCTGGGACACAGTGCATTGGTGGGTATATCTGTAGGGAAAATACGGTGACAATGACCACAGACTGGGTAAATAGTAAACCTGTCGTGGAGATCGAGGCGATGAATCACTGTGTTGAGAGTCATAGGAAGAGGCTGCATGGGATGAAGTATGCCTAGAGAGAGGGGAATGATAGTAACACAGTGAAGAATCAGAGAACAAGCATGAAAGGAAACACAATGCTTTGCATGTAGAATAGCCACCAAGATAATAATGACATGTCCAAACCAGTCCAGATGAGCATCTTCATATACCTGACATGGATTGAGCAGGGCTTTGAACTCACTTCTCGGTGTGATCTGCACCTGACCCACGGGCTGACTGTTGAAGGGGGCAGCCTGTACATCTGGGATGGTATCTGCATCCAAATCTTCATCGCATTGTTCTGTATGGAGGAGCGGGTCGTGGTGGACCTCATCACCTGCATCAGCGTCATCATATAACCCAAGAGTGTCTTCTTGGGGAGGTTGGGACTCAGATTGTAGGATACCACTTTCTTCGTCTTCTTCGCATTGAATGGGCTCAGCCATGACATGCATGCTGCTGGCCTTCTGCCACAGGCGCTTTATGGCAGGTAACTGGGTTTGGCGGGGGACAAGGGTAGGATACAATTGTGCAAGAGGGATCTGGCGACTGCCGGCAAGTAGAACAGGTGTAGTACATGTCACTAAGAGTGGTGCAGTGTGGGCTTCAGGGGCAACCTGAAGATATTTGGATGGCAGAGAATATGTAGCATCTGATGAGCTTGAGTGCTGAAGATGTTGGGATGATAATGGTATGGGGTTATGAGAAAGTGGTGTCGGTGCAGGTGATTTTTTCTGGGATATTCGGCATTGATCTCCATAGGTTCATAGCTATCCATACTTAAAACTCCAGTTAGTATGATGCTATATATATACATATTGCCACTCACAAGGGCGACAGTGTATGGGTGAAATTTTCCTGAAGATCGGACTCTTCACTGCACAATGTAGCTGATCCCAAAGGCAATACCTGTGCATGATCAGTAAGAATAGCACCGCGTGAACCACTTGTTCGGGATGAGGAGACATGTGTTAAAGTGCCAACATGGGTACAAGCAGTCGACACCACCCCACAAGGCAGTCGTGGTATTGCATGTCCACGTTGAACAACAGAGGGAGGAGCCGGACCTCTAGCATGGCCTCTCTGTGCGATAGCAGACTGGCTGAGGTTCTGGGCTCAGCGGTGATTGTCGCATAGATAGCCCGGAATGTACTGGCCACCTTCAGTAGAGGTTGCACTCTTACAAACAGTGCAATTGCACCAAACAAGGCGCTGGCTTGAGAGCATGCTTTGATTTACAGTCTAAACAGTTTGAATGTAGATTGAATGACAGGTATTGAACAGAAAAAGTGTGCAACTCACTGACATGTTGCAGGATCACAGAGATGGCAGTCAGAAAGAGGGAGGCACTTAAAGCGACTTGGGCCGTGAGCAATGAGCTTAAGTCCTTTTGCCTTGTGGTAAGTCATCTGGTCAGCTTGGTGCATACCTGACCTAAAGTTGGTTAGTGGTTCCCTTAAGTTATCACACCAAGCCAGAACAGGGGAAAGGTGGTCTATTTGCAGTAGATAGCAGCTACATGAGGCTACATGATGCTGAAACGAGGCAGCATACTTGACAATCTGGAGAGCCTGCATATTGACAAGTGATTGATAAAGAAGAAACCCGGCGTAGTTGTAGTGTGTGACTAAGTCTTTGTACACATGATTACTTCACCTAATCAGACCTACTAACACTAACATTAACCAAGGGCTAAACATAGTGATTATAGCCGGAGTATAGGGGGAAAGAATCCGGAGGGCTTCCGGATGAGTTTCTGATAAGGTTTCCAAAAGGAATCCGAAGGATTTCCAGAGGAGGTTTCCGAGATGTTTTCCAGAGGTATTCCGGAAATAGGGGTTCTGGAAGAGTGGACTAAGATAGGAACCAGAAGGAATGGAAATCTGGTTTATAGGAGTAGAGTAACTTCGGTACAGAATAGATATCTTATTTCAACACTCATAACTTGTAGTTTACATGTTGTTCTTATACTAAATACATATGTATGGAGTATCTCCATCATCATCTCCAATGATATGACAGAGTCTGGAGTAAGTAGCTGTACACTATGCTATCATTGCTATGGATGAGTGTTAGTCTACTCTGCTACTTGACAGGAAGTCTGGTGATTAAGAGGAGTAACCTAATCCGGATGACAGGTCACATGACCAGAAATACTTTCGGATATCACTTCCAGATATCTCTATCTTCTTCCAGATAGGGGCTATTGGACACAGATTCTAACACTGCCCTCCTGCTGTGCTTGCACACTCGTGGATGGACCACATGGTTTTTTCTGCGACTCCTCAGTGCTACTGAGTGCGCTGAATTTGCGTTTTCCACGGCTAGCACTAGTCATGATTGACCGACTGGAGTTAGTGGAGGTGATGAAGGAATTAGGAGAGTGAGGTGGTGGGGCATTGGAAGAAATTATGATCTCATCGGCAGCAGCATTGAGTGAGCTGAGGTTCATCGAGGATGAAGCGGGAGGTGGTGGAGGAAGCATGGAACCACTGGAGGAAGGTGCAGTTGAGGAAGCAGCAGGATTTTTCTTCCTTCAATGGACATGGCTGCCTTTTTCCTTACCCCCCTTTCCATTGGGCCACATGCTCTTGATTTTTGAGAAGTGGATGAACCCTTTGTTGCGAAAGGGGGAAACGGCAGGATGGGCCTTGCGTTAGAAATTAGTTAGCAATGATATGAGAGCGCTGCTTGGGAGCACTCACCTTAACAAAATCCTCCCACACATGCTGTGACTCAGGTAAAATTCCTGCACCATCCTTATCACTCCAGGTAAGGCCTGAACCGTTCTTGATGCAGACCACATTAGTATATGTAGTCTTCAGGTTGCTCCATTTATTTTTGCAGGAGTTTGGAGTCTTGTCAGAACGAGTTTTCTTCTGTTCTTCAGTGCCGTTTGAGTTGACATAGACGGCGGCTTGATTGAATGTGGACTTGCTGAAGTTCAGGCCATCTCCAGCGGTAGAAACTTGGGTGTCTCCTCATATTCCCTCCAGCATACCGATTGCTTTGTTTTGGATGATGATGGCTGTACATCAACAGAACCTTGAGACCAGAGAGAGCGAGTAGAAGCCTGTGAGTTGTGATCAGATATAGTGATGGTAGAACGACACTTTGATCTTGCTTTGATCGATGTTTAGATACCCAGGATCACCCATCTGGTCATGTGATACCATCACATGACCTTCAAATTTATATTTTCTTTCAATTTCAATTTCAAATTTTGGTGTCCGTACAGAGCCTAACTGAACTGACATAGTGCTGCCGCAGTCCGGTCCCAAACCATGGTTCGAACCTGAACCCATCCAGACTGGACCAGTGGTTCGGTCACAGGTTTGGTCTCTCTCCTGGACCGAACCCCCTAACAGGTTCGGGGTTCGATGTCGTCACTGAAAAATGCGGACCGGTTCGGACGCGTCCGAACCGGTCCGAACCTGCACCATGTGCACAATTCCAGCTGCGTGTTTTTCGTGAGGCTTCCTGTCAGTTTAAGTAGTGCGCTCACCAACTTCTGTTCCTTCTCTTCTTTTGACAGTAGCATTCCCCACATTGCACAAGCAACAAGGGTACTTTTTTCAGCTATGCAACGACTCGAAGCACCGGTACTATGTTCACCGTCTCTCATGTTTGATAAGTTGCTAACTTCTAATGTTTTTTCATTCAGAATATACCTACTACTGTGGTGATTCCTGGGTTTTCCACCAAGTTTGCGCAATGGATTGTCATTTTGGAACTTGAAGGTGCGCAACATTTTTTTATTTAGTTTGAGATATATATATTCACTTGTGGTATAGGTTCAACATTTGCACTCCCTGCTGTAACTATGTTCGAGTCGTCTGCACCAGCCCGTCGTCCTGACGGTTCGTTGAAAAGCGCTGAAGAGATGGAGTGGATACACGACCCAGATGATGACACTACCATCCTCCCTCCCCCTCCTCCATCCAAAGGCACTCTCAATTCATTCATTCGTCGTTCAGGCCGCGCTGTCAAGCCTACAGAGAAGATCCGGGAGACTGCCAGCAGTATCCCAGCCAAACGGTCAGCTGTAGGACCTCCTGAGCTTCTCTGCCACACGTGAACCAACCGTATGGAGAACCATTCCAGTGCTCGAATGTCTTCAAGACACTTTGCAAAACATGGCGAACGCGTCAAAATTTGCCCGTTTCTCAACGGCCATTGAAGCTGGTGTCACTAATCTCCGCAAGTGGTATAGTAAGACTGACGACACAGATGTATATTTCATTTGTCTCGGTATGTATCTCGTATCTATTCTAATGCCTTTGAACATCATTGACCTTGTTGGTGTAGCGCTGGACCCCAACTACAAGGTCGCGTACGCAAAAGACAAATGGACCACTCATTTTTTCAAACAAGGCATGCAATGCCTCGAGAGCACGGTATGTCGCTCATCACTCATTTCTGTCAATTGTATACTAATCTTACATAGTTTGATATGTATCATCGCAGTAGTACTCCCTCGCAGGCTCCTGCAGAGCCGTCTGTTACTGCACCTCCCTCGCTTGCTCGCCAAGGCTCGTATGGCCATAATTGGATGCGAAGCTCTGTCAAATCGCGTGTCGTGAATGACGCAACCACACGAAGGCCTCGTCAAGAACTCGAGGACTATCTAGATGCACCGCTCGAGGACGTCAACAATGTGGTGGCTTGGTGGGGTGTACGTCTCGTTATTTTATTTGTATTGCTTTCGTACTGACATGATTCAAAAAACTTTAAAGCACCATTCTATACAATACCCAACTATTTCCCGCATTGCAAAGGACTACCTCGCCATTCAGGGATCAGCTGTTGCATCTGAGAGAGCATTTTCGAGCGGCGGTGTTACTGGGACCGTGCGTCGCAGCTGTTTGAAGCCAACAACATTCGAGGCTCTTCAATTGCTCAAGAGCGCATACCGCCAAGGTCACATCTCCGCAACAGCCCAGGCTGAATTCGCCGCTCCTTATGATAACCGCGTCGATGTCAATGAAGAGTTCTAGTAGCTATTCGTATTGTACATGTCATTTTCGTTTTGATTTTTTTTGCTAATTAAATCAACGGTTCGAGGGTTCGAACGCGTTCTGAACCTGAACTGAACCCTTGCGAACGCGTTCGAAGGCGTCCGGTCCAGGGTTCGCCCATCTTGCTTGAACCTGACCACTGGTCGAGTTCGGGGTTCGCAGATATAGGGTGATGAACCTAACCGAACCGGACTTCGGCAGCACTAAACTGACAGCGAGATTGTATACCGTGTGACCTGCGTCTAAGATACTTATGTCTTGTGCACGAACCTTTGAAGCCGTGCCAGAATTCATCACTATGCAGCTCAAGACACGGAGCTCCGGGGTCGGGGATTGGCGCGAGTCCGACCATTACCGATAGTAGTAAGTAACACTTTTTGTGACAAAATTAGGTCTATCAACCAAAACTAGAACAAACATTGATCGAACTTTAAAATACGTCGCGGCAAATCGGCAAATCGAACCGTAACTTATCGTCCACCATATTATTGAGCATGCGCTGGTGGCAAGGTTGCTTATTGGTCTGGCAGTGTTTCAAGGCGCCTTGATTGGTCGAGGTGATGTTTTCAGCCTGAGTAGTCCATATGTTGTCGGCCAATGTCTCAGACGCAAACTATGGTTTCGGTGTCAGACCATCTATTCAATTCAAGTGGAAAAATTAAGATATCACGTCGAGAGAAACCGCAAGGGGGTGGATGAAGGTGCCGGAGATCCGAATACCTGCAGTAGCCGCAGTGTATCAAGGTTAGCGCACACACTGTTACTAATAGAGTCCCCCTTGGTCAACTAATGAAAGGGATGAAAGGAAGACGGCAATGAGGCTCGTCTATCCGGTGCACGAGGACGTAATCCCGAAAAGTATATATCAGCCTATATCCTGATGTGGACTCCTCAGTGACTGTACTAGTAGTACACTGAGTTCGATACAAGGGAAGTTGTGGGTCGCAAAATCAATGCTTTGGTTAACTGATCTTGGACAGTCAGGGTTCATTAAATTTGAAAATGACAGAACATGACAAACCCAAAATTCACTGAGGCGCGACGGTTTGCAGACCAAACAGATTGTAAACAACTAACCCTGGTTTTTTTTTGCCATGGCGGACAGGCAGCAGCCCTTCCGGATCTGTCGGACACAGGCTAAGCCTCCAGTGGGGAGTAGCTCAAGCACGGCAGTTGTGCGACATGATACTAGGGTCCAAAGTCACTGGACGTGAGTCAGACTGCACGCGATGCCCGGATGCTCCAGAGCCCCAGGATATAGAGGATTTAACCGAAGACTTGCAGACTCCATGGCACGCCTGTGTGGATCCCGTAGTAGATCCGGTTGTCCTAGTACTATACCTGTGCATGCGATTAATTGGACAAATATCTGAAGTTTTTCTTGCTGGATCATCGATAAGTACTTTCCTTTAGGCTCGAGGTGAATGTGAACCCCTGGTCTCACTTTGCCTCGCTGAAACGCAGGCCATGAAGATTAGCCAGTAAAAAGAGGTGAGCTCGGAGAGAATCTGATGAATATCGCACTAGCTGAGAACAAAAACCACCGCTGTGGATAGACTTCAACTTCAAGGGGACCGAGGATACGTGAAAACGTGTATAAAATGCCGTTAATGTGTTCCTGCAGGCAAAGTTGCGACTCCGAGTCGGTAATTGCCGTTGCTGCTTAACATTCTAATTCCATATCCTTATGTTCTCTTTATCCTTACCTCATGTTATTACTTACGTTTAATTATTAGTACTGCAGAGCAGATAATTATCACCTATGTAAAATACATCACTAAATCGGAAACGTCTACTACTTTGCAACACCAGATATCTGGAAGTATTACGATAAGACTTAAGATAAATCAGAACAAATTCTATCCCCAGACTACCGGCTCATCGGAAATCAATCATATCGAGGACCTCTGGTATTACGCACTGCTGCTAGTTGACACACGGACGCGCCCCTGGAAAGTAATTGGAACCATAGCGATTGCTGCATCGGAATCGGCTAAGAGCTCAGCATGATGTTCTCGAATGCTAAGGATCAGGCGTGGTCCCAGCACAAACAACTGCGCGAACTGGAAGATTTGAGCGAAACCAAGATAAATTTGAGTTTTCGGGGAATTTGGGTTCTATGGAAATGATGAATTATGGTCGCATGCAGAGGTCGATGATAAACCTGCGTACCGCTGACAACGATGGAGAATAAAAACCGACGTAGAAGCAAGAAACTACAAGAAAACTAGTATGTGAAGAATTTTAGCGGAAAGATAACCGCCTTTACATGATGAGCTCACCTCGCAAAGTAGCTCACGTGTGTCTTGATTAATAACGTGAAACAGTCCCCAATAATATCTCTTTTTGAGTGTCGGGACAGTTCACGCAAGTGCTTTATAGCATTCTTGACTGCGAGAAATAGAAAAAGGACCTCCAATGCAAGGGAGAGTGTCCAAGTGATGGTATACAAAAGTAACGTATCTTTCACGTATCCGATATTGCATATATAGGTGCCGGAGAGAACGACTTCCTCTGCTATTTGTCAATGAGCCTAATGCAACCAGATCTTTCGTCTATAATTAAAACTTACCCACTGGAATATGGATCATGGATATTGCGGCCAGGACTGAGTTGCCGATTCTGATGGCCAAAAAGACGACAACGAGAAATACCAGCACCTTTCTGGATCGGTACATGGCATTCAGCCGAGCGATCATGATGACTTGCCTGATGTTTTAGTCAAGTCAATGTCAGAGGTACATAGCTCACCGCCCAGCATTACATTTACAACCTCATTCGTGCTTTCCAGTATAATGTACATGACATGGCCTGAGAAATTCAGCAACATGATTATCAGCCTCGGAGGATCATACGCTCGAAATACACTCACAACTGTAGCAGTTGTTATACTGAGCCAACAAGTTGTTTGGGAAACTCACCCCTACATAGTAGTTAAGCTGTTTAGGCGGGAATAGAAGCCATCAGTACAGAACTCACTGAATTTGATATTGAGATTGTCGGAACATTAACTATGTACCGCCAGTCAGAAGAAGCAAACACGGTGAATGTAAGGTGACATACTCAACATCTTGAGGCTGGTTGTAAGAGATAACGAATGAGCACAATTCAAGTTATATAGCTTTTCATACGTACATAACATATACTATTCCAACATAACGTATCTATGATGGCTTCACGTCAGCATAACTTGCTAAGCATATTTAAATATAAACTACATACACTGAGATATAGAATTGACATCAAGGACTGGCGTCGCTTCTGCCGCGAATTAGTTTTACGTCGTTCTTTTGAGGCGGAATCGGGCCGCTCACCCAGAATAGTTCGACCTATTGAATCATTCTTAGCGAAACGGGTACACCAGTAACGTCGAATCGACCTACCTCTTGTCCCAACGTAAGTGCTGAGATTACTATGAGGATGTCAGCGGTTTTTTCATACTCAGTCTTGCTCACCCCAATCGTATATTACGCCAACAGAGGCAGCAACTGTGTAACCGCGGCCAAGGTCAATCAAGTTATCACCGCCATTATCCGTATGTCTCTCTACGAACCTGTAAAATAGCCGAAAATATCATGTGCATTGAGGGAGCTGGGATCATTCGGGACTGAGGACATACTGTTAGAGGATGAGAGTGAGGGAGCAGTGGCAAACTTTCTGGCTGTATGAGATCGTGTTCGTGGTTAATATACCACCAATCCAGCGCCTGTGTCGCCAAAGTGAGGTTTGAGGGATCATAGCTGAATAACCGAAGTAAGTATTTCACCATACAATTTAGGAATATGCATCCAGGGTACCAATGTGGCTAATGCGGGAGTTGTGGATCGCAAGGCAGTGTTATACGACTGTACCCACGGATGGCATTATGTATTTCATTGATACACAGGTTTGAACAACACCCCAAGTCAACCTCATAGACATTTCCTCAAAGGTCAGCGTTTCAGCAACGTTCTGCAAGTGACCCCTTAAAAAACCACAACCTAAAGTTCTTGTAATCCATGTACACGCTGATGCGACTGAAAGAACATACATTGATGTTGTATCCAACTCCCTATCCCACGATGCGGCAGTCTTACAAAGAAAGCGCGAGGCCGTACAAAGAAGGGGGCTAGAGGGGCGGTTGTACAAAAGAGGCCTAGGACATGGCAATAGTACTGCAACGAAAAAGAAAACTCGAAGCAAAAGACCCAAAGTGACCATGCCAGAAATAGACTGGGACTATGACAAATATTTGTCTTCATCTCACCGGATCTCCGATCCGGTCTCAAGGTTTGAATCAAAATCCAGAATCTTCAGGCTTTCAGCCTGAGTTCAATACCCTAAGCCGGGCCCAGATCCACCCATCTTGCCAGGAGACAAGAAACCCGGCGAGCACAGCACACGCGGACAATGATACACCCACCATGGTACATACAGCATGACCACTTTCGGGTCGATGACTGCCATTGAGCCATGCCCTGCCAGATAACCTGTACATCCGAGTCGTTCTTCCCTAACGATCGGAAATTCGTATACATACCGAGCCTTTAATACTCCGAGGGGAAGGCTCAGGGGTGACTGTACTCCTCTCTGCGAAGAGATTCGGAGATGTGGTATAGCCTCGGTTGTGGATTTGGCGAACCCGCAAGCGGATGAAGGTCATTTACTCGACGTTCTGGAAGTTAAGTATCATGCAGGACAAAAAGGAATCACACCAGCGACGAACCTGCTAAAGTCGGTTTTCGCTGATCCGTCTGGCACTCCTCATTGCCAAGCCACGCCGCGTAAGTCACTCGCGCCTAGCTTTACATCTGCACCAATAAAATTTTTAAATAGTCTAATCAACGATATAGATCGAATATTTGAGCTCTTAAGTTGTTTCATGTTCAATTTCGGCGCCGACTTTAATACTATAGCACTATGGTCATTGCGGCATTCAACGCACGGGCTATAGCCGGCTGCATGCGGCCACCTCCAGACACTAACCAACTACATGGATGACTGGTCTCTTGTGATATGGTGAGGTCAAGACGCAATCTTGTTTGTCGTGCTGATAGGATTCTTGCTGTGGTCATGACGATGCGTGCACCAAAGCTTTTTAAGTTTAACTAGGAACGAGTTGATTCTGGCACAAGCATCGGATCTTGCTGTCGTGAGTACTTGCTTTGAAACGGACATCTCCGAACCTATCCTCTTCAAATAGAGGGCCTAAATTCATATCAGGCACATTGACGATGCGCAGGCCCAGAGTGGGTCAGTATGCCATGAAAAAAATCATTTATTGATGCTGTTTGACGCGCTTGGAATGTCGTCCCATCGTATTGTTAGAGATGAGCCAAGGCGAGATGCCGAGCAACAACCATAACAACTGTCGGACAGACGATGTCAGGGCTATAAGTGCGTGGGCTATACCTAGTATCAAATAGACGAGTGCGAAACTGATAAAACAGGTATGGAACGTATTTATCCTGACTCCTGACAGCAGTGCTCATGAAATAATGATATTATGAGGTCACAGAACAAATTTAGAATAATTCTGCTTTCAGAAAATACCCTACAAGGGCAAATTGGTAGAGGATACGACATACGAGACGCACGCGGGCAACACGCGGGTGGACGAACGCTTGAAAGTCGACATAAATTTTACTTACATACCAGGACACCCCTTCGATATGCTCTTCGACGACATACAGTGGCAACTCAAGAAATACAATATTGGTCAGTCTTGTTCTTTGTTCACCTCTGAAAATAGACACATCATGTCTCTTCACGTTCTCACCCTCGACAGCACTGTGTACAATTGGCCGTGAGCAAAGTGATTTTTTCGAGGGTCAAGCACAGCCCGTGCTAGCCTCAATCCTTGATGACCATTAATTGCATGCGCGAGTCGCAAAAGAAACCGTCTTTGATTCATGGCACTGTCAACAAATGAATGCTTTGGATGGAACACAACATTGACGCCGGGGATGCAGTGGCTTTCGAATGTATTGATGAATTGGACTTTGATGACGCGACGATGCAGCGCAATCGCGGGCGCGAAATGCAGTTTTGTTTGAGATCCTGGTGATGAGATACTCTAGAATGGGGTCAACATCGCGAGGCAGTCGGGGTGTGTTATGCTGCGTTCCATTGATGGAGTTTCTCAGCTTCTTTCAGGCTGTCTGAACTAAACTAATTTGTCTCGTGGGTGCAGCGTGGGATCGGTATTTGTTTGCAATCCTCACGAAAATTGCCATTGAATTCAGAGACGAAAGGAACGCACGATGAGGACGGGTTTCAACATCTTTGAGAACATCAATTACTGTGTTGAGGCTGCTTAAGATTAATATCCGACCAAAGCAGAGGTCGCCATAATATGTAGTAGGGAAAGAACCGTAAATAGGAGACAGAACTGGTAATACAGCATGATGCCATGGACGTAATTACGCCCGATGCTGGCCCTGCTGTAGTTTGTGGAGCTGGCAAAATACCTTTGAATGGCAAGCAAAGGCCGCCCTGCCTGGACACGGCCGCATGCACAATGTAGTGGTTGTCAAACAGCAATACTTCATGGTGTCTGCACACATCTCACGGCTGCATTGTGCACGGCTGTGATTCTTATTATGATGTAAACAGAAGCGGCCTAAGACGAAAAGATAATCTATTAATATTATTGTGACACAATTAGGGCCTCTTCCATCGGTCTGATGGCGTAGTTGGTTATCGCATCTGTCTAACACACAGAAGGTCCTCAGTTCGAGCCTGGGTCAGATCACATTTTTTTCACTCTCATCATTCCTCCACTCCAGACGCGCATTGGAACACATAATACCATCGGTTGATCACCCATGTGCCTCGAGCGGTAGAATCGAGAATTACATGAATTTATGCATAATGACAAATCTAGACCACGCTCCGGATTATCATAGAGACATGGCTCCAAGTAATAAAAAGAAAAAGTTATATAGGCCCCTACCTCAATCTCCTCATTTCCTGATCATCATCATCATCGTTGTAATCCCTGACAGGACTTGCTCGCACGGGCTGTGCTAGAGTAGGTTGCGAAAAGTGGTCCCTCATGCGGTTAGTAGCTTGTGTCTGCACCTATCGCAACCACGATCCATGAGGCAAGAAAAATAACAGAATAGAGCTATCGAACATACCTCAGTCAGGACTGTTTTCGAAACCTGAAACAGAGGTCCACTCAAGCCCAGCTTGGAAATGAAATAGCTGAAAAGCAAGTGAGAATATGAATCGATAGCAAAGTTGAATCATATACGTACGAAGTTATCAGCGCTATCAAAGTAAACGTGAAATACAGAGGGTTGAACAGCACCAGCATAGCCTCATTCCAGCCGAGCACGACGAGTACGCCGTACATCCAGTATGGGATCTGTGCGATGCCCGACACAGTGCTACGTTTCGCTTCGACATAGTATGCATCTGCATCCTTTCGGAAGCGAGAAGCGAGGTCAAGAGACTTTGTCTCAGTGAAGATGACGAGTGTTGAAGGGAAATCAAACTCATCCGTGGAATTCAAGGGGTCAGAGGGTTCTGAGGGTAATACGAATTCAAGGGAAGGATCAACAGGAATGATCTTAGCATAGCGAGGAATGAGATTCATCGTCTGAAACACCATTCAACTGTAAGATATACAGGGAAAAACTCGCGAAGACACGTACCTGCTCCTTAGCTGTCCTGAAGGCTCCATCAATGTCATCATCAGGTCTCCAAACTCGAGGAACAGCATTCTCATCATAGCGGAAGCGCTCTTCGAAATGAGCCCGAAGCTTGCCAAGGATTACAGTATCAGTAGTTTGCTCGTCGATCTTGGCTCTTAGAGCGAGCCATGCACGTCTCCGCAGGGCAGTAAGGGACGTTACATTCTCGTCATCCGTGCAGTTGAAACCTGCGCCATATATAATTGAGAGTTACATCATGAGGAAGACAAAATGACACACTTTTCGCTTTTGCCAGATAAGTCGACTCGGCTTTCTCAAGCGTTTCTTTGAACGTGCTCAAGACCTTGTCCCACATGTCAGGCGTAGCTTTGTTGAGACTGATGTCGACGGGTTCAGAAATTTGCTTTCTGAAGTTCCTCTGAAAATATTTTAGCGGACATCAAAGATCATGCTTAAGCAAATACCTCAATTAGGTTGACCATCTTCTTCGTTTCATCTTTTCTACACTGGTCGGCCACATTACCAACCTCCTCTCTGAGGGACTCGAGTTCGTCCTGCCATGTCCAATCAGTGTCCTCCAGCGAGACATCCTTCGCACCATGTGCGAACCGTGTCTCGCACTTTGTCCGCGCCTTCCCAACCACATCCGCGAAACTGTACTCGTCACCACGCAGGCCTTCAAGAAGCTCCCTTTTGAAGGAAGTGAGGCATGACTTGTGCAAGTTCTTGAGCTGCCCGAGGAAGAGGGGAGAAAGGGTCGAATCCATAACCCCAAGAAGGTCAGTACGCTTGCGTTGGTACACCCCTTGGTGATAGCGAGATGCGTCACGGTCGTAGCGGCCTAGTAAATGTATAAGTATACACATAATTTAAATAGAAATAGCATTCTCACTAAGTGCTTGAGATTTCCAATTCCGCATCAAATCACCAAGACCTTCCACAACGTGGCCTGCCTCGATGGGTCTCCGCTGTGACTTCGACTGTTCTGTGAAGTCTGTGAGCGCGACGGACGCTATCTCGTCACATCGGAATTGTGCGAGGAGTTCTTGCTGAGTAGGTAGATCAAGGTCCTTGTTCGTTTGCACTTGTTCCTGAGAAATTTCATCTTCAGTGCGTGATTTATGAACATGAATCGTTTCCCTACCCATATATTTTCCATGTAGAACGCCACACCGTCAGCGGGAATCCTTTTATGGTAGGCGGGCTTGAAGACAAAATCATCTCTCGTCTTGTCCACAAACCGTTTCCGTAGTTCTTTGACTTCAGCTTCGAATTTATCTGTAGCCAGTATCTTGTGGGGTAGCGCTGTGAATGAAAGGTCAAAGTAATCCGAAAGTTGACGATCCTGGAGGTCCTGGGGCTTAGAAAGGGAATCCCAGATTTTTTTCGAGGTCTGCAGTAAGGGTAGCTTGGAGGTTCGCAAGGGGGGTAACCCCAATATGGTCTCGGATTACGAATAGTAGCATAGTACGCCCTTGAGAGCTGCGCATGGAAGAACGTGAGGACGTGAAAATGGATTGTTGTTGAATGGCCTTACCCGTCTTGAGCTTTCTTGCCAAAGAGACCAAGGTTCACCTCAAACACGGTCTTCAGAAGACCCATGTTTGCACCCTGGTATAAGCCAACTTGGTGTTCCCAGAGGTTGATGAGAAGTACTTCTGATGAAGCGAGGGAGAAAAGAGCGGATTTGCGTTCGAAGTCCTGAGAGTGGTTGAACGGAAAAAACCACTACTAACTAAAACCCAGTCGTACCTGGTCCTCTCCACGTTCTCGTCCATCCGTGCCTTCTACGTCCATAACCATGACGCTCATGTCTTTCCCTCGACACATCCAGATACCTTAAGCAGAGTTAGCACGACTATGAAAATTGACTAGTCTATATATCTACCTTTCGTAGTTTGCTGTCGTCTTGTTTCATCCATGACGTCGAAGGTAGTACCGAATAGCCTGTTTAACAGTGTACCTGCCACGGCCCTCAGTGGGTAGTACTTCAAGACATTGACATTTTAGTAGCTTACTCTTCCCAGTAGACTGTGACCCGAAGACAGCTACTATGTTATAATTGAAGCCAGCGTCGCGCAGACCCCATCGTCCTATCTGAGATGTCAAGTGGGTTCTGTTGGAAGTAGTGTAATTGAGGACTCGAGGAAAATTCATGCATGCTAGTGGACTGACGTAAAATTCTTCTCATCATTAATGACTTGCAACCGCTCAGAGGCTGACGGGCCCTCGTTACTTTCTGGCGCGTGTCCATTGATTGTTCGCTCGGTGCCATTGAGCTGTGTAGCGAGTAACGAAGGGTCAAGAGCTAATTGAGAAATTTTAACAGATTGACCGTTGAGAGACATGACTGCGGGATGAAATATAATGAAATGAGTGTTAATCAAGTCAAAGCACACGAAGTGTGAGGATGCAGTCAAACTGACATTGACAACGTTTTGAGCCGAACGTTCAACACACCTTCTTAAGGGTCTATGTATCACGTGACTTTACACGTATGTAACGGCTTCTTCCGAAGAAAATTCGTCTATGTACGTAAGATTAAATAATCATTAAGGGATCATCATCGAATGGTGCCAGACACAGCTTGTGGACGTGTTGTAACAACGTGAGCTCTGATCAAAGCAACGAGACGATCTATGCTCGTAATTTCTAAACACATGTGTCATGAAATACTTCACAATTGTACTTGCGCTGCAACTGCTGACAAATGAATCGGATAGGGGCTTCACGATGAGTATTTATTGCAAACATACTCCTCTTCCTCTTACACCTCACACCACCATGATCATGTTATTCGTTCGTGCAGTTAAAAAGCATAAAGCCAAGAAGCAAGCAAAGAATGACAAAGCGCACTCTGATCCTTCTGGTAGCAACGATGAACCCTCGTCTGTGAGGCGGCCGAGAGCTCAGAAGCGTGCTCGGCGGCGGGCTGCTGCCAGTGGTAAATAGTACGTGTTCTCATGGATTACAACGCAGGATAGGTATATGACGTCGCTTGCAGACGTATCATCAACTATGCTTTGTGCAATCCAGTATCGTTTTAAAGATCGTGACTCAGGTGACCTTTGTCGAATTTTGAGTGTTTTGTGTTGGGTCATTGGATTCCTTGCTGTCGTCTTTCATAGCTCTCTGAATTTGTGGCGTGATCCGCTTGCCCATGCCCATGCACAATACAATCAAATGCGTAAACACCGCCGTGACTTTCTTCGATGGTGTATCAAATATGACGTACGATGCAAAGACATATCTTGATTGAACCATTCCTTCTGATATGTTCTCATTACGGAGCATAATAACCACCTCCTGTTTTCTTCACAGCCTTGTGCAATGCTTCCGCAGTACGCCTATAGTTCAATCTACCTGAATCATCAACCGAGTTTTCTTTGAGAAGAGAGACGATCCGACCTGCAACATCACATCATTGTCGAAAGGCCACGTCACGCTGCGAAGTGCGGAGAACTGCATCGCTGCAGTGAGATCAGTTTACAGGAGTTCGACTGATCGCCCAGGCACCTACGTGTGGTAAATGAAGATTCCGGATTCTGCAGGTGAGTTTTTTAAAGGTCCGTCGTGCATGGCGGGCCAGGTGAAGCCACTGTTTGAGTTAATACATCCAGCGTCCCTTGCCGTGATGTGCAGAAAAACGACACCATGACTTGGGAGCGTATCAAAACAGCTCAATATAAGACTCCCAAGGCTGACGAAGAAGTAGAGCCACCTTTCCCACATGCCGCAGATGTCGAGCTTGATCCTAGTGATGTTTCTGTGGATACTGTTCTGCAACACATTGCATTGGGTGAATCATCTGTCCCTCATGGCTATAGCGCTGACGAATTGGGCAATTTGCTGGTAGACAACGAGTCAGAGAGCTATGAGCGAGAAGAAGTACTAGATGATATGACGGGGCTTCAATCTATGGCTGATGGGTATAAGGAGGTTGAGGCCGAGGGTCATGGCAAGCGCAGGCGTGTTGCGAACACTCAGTACAAAAATTTTTGGATGCATTAGACAGTTTTTTCGTATTTTTACCGCTTGTCACACTTTAGGTTCGACGGCCCTAAAATTGGTGTGACCGTCACACAAAATAGGTTCGATTCGCACCTGGATAGCCCAATTGGGAAGCCTTACTAGGCTTAGCAATAGCGTGCCTCGTGAACTTTATTTAGGCTCGAAACTCGAAATATTCCAACACCAGCGTTAAATAACGCCCTAAATATTCTATTAACTTTGTACTGTAGCCTATAGCTAGGCTGGCACGTATCCCGCCTTATCCCGCCCTACGCCTGATACCGGCACTTTCCGCAAATCGCCCAACTTAGTCATAGAGGTTCATCTGGCGGGTTTCTCACGCCTCTGTACTCCTACCCCCTACACTGCTGCACACTGCACGCTGCCGCCGCTGCTTCTACAGCCCAGCAGCCATCACCCAGGCCAACACTACGCTCTACAACATCCGCCCATCTTCCCCACCCAAAACCCCAGCGCCTCAGTGGTCTGTGCGCCCCCAGCTTGCAGTGCTGCAAGCATCCTGTAGGCTGCCTCTCACCTCGATCTACAATGCTTGTGCCCAGCACCAAGTCGTCTCTGTGTCCCAAGAACGCTTCCTGCACCAACCTGCTTCCCACCTCATCATCCTTGCCCACCACTGCCCTCTACAACACCTGCCCAAGTGGTCCGTGCGCCCACTGTCAAACCTAGTCTTAGCTAACCGCCTACGCCTACAGAATCTTGCCTTGCAGATCGCACCATTCAGATCCACCAACGCCTGGTGTCATCTACTCACCTACGCCTACAGACTCGACACTCGGGGATCGCACCATTCAACCGTTTGTCGACCTGGTCCGTGCGCCCACTATCACCCTGTCTCAGCTAATCGCCTACGCCTACAGAATCTTCACACCGGCTCCTTATGTCTCGTGCAGGGGGTCATTCTAAGCTTAAGGGCCTCTCAAAGTCTATCATCTCGCACAACTTTCGAGGGCGACATCGCCAGACTCATATCCTTCAAGCTAGCCGTCAGCTTCAACGCAAGGAGGCAGCAGATGCAGGCCGTCAGGCTCAAGTCCAAGGTATATCTTCACATTCTTATTGTTTACATATAACTAATGCGATCTCTCAGAGATGTCGAGCGAGGACCGTCAGTTGGTGGACAACATGATGAGCGACTACGGAATGGACGTTGAATCAATACCATACACCGTGCCTCCAGGAGAGGAGGGGATGGAACTGAGTCATGCCGGTGGGGAGTACGAGGCATTTGAGGGACTCGCTGGTCAAATAGCGGACCTTGGTGGCTAGTGTGTGTTTTTTCTCGTCTGTCTCGATTGTTACTTATATCATTCACAGTCGCTATATCGATCACCGCACTCGGGAGGACCGCACAGAAAGCCGAACGAATCACTGGCAGCTTCAAATAGACCTGCTGGTGGACGCTTACTTGGACTATCGTTTTCGTGATTCTGGTGACGGCTTACCAACATTTGACGACATGTCTGCGGAGCCACTTCTAGATGATTCTTCTAGTGTTTCACTAACTAACATAGAACTAATTGACCTTTTCAGTATGTTTAATGAAAGTTCCAATTCTTTGTGTGCTAATTCATTTCTAGAGCGAAGCCACTCTTCACTGCGATCGCAGCCCTCCCACAGATATCCTAACGAGACATTAATCTACCATGGGTACATCGGGTGCGCACCGCTTTATCCCACAGCTGCCATATCGTTGCGCACTCTTGCTGCATACCGTCAAATCCATCGGTCATGCCCCCGATTCAGCATTCAAGCCCAAGTGAAAAGTCTTTGTTTCCTGCATGATGTACGTGTATATTACATCATTTGACTGATCTAAAAATGCCGCACAGACACCGTATCGACCGTACCTTAACGCACAATTTTCAGCCGCTTATGACGTCTATTTAGAAATCCTTCACCGCGTGAAACAGCGTCATCACGCAGCACTCGATCAGGACACACTGAATTGGCGCATGCTCAATTCATGCCCAGCTTGCTTCTATAAATTAGAGGACGAGCCAGCGCTTGAATTTGATTGGCTTGTATTGATCGATGGCAACAATAGTTTGAAGCGCTGGAACTCCACGATTTATGGCTCAAAACCACGCATTGACTCTCGCAAGGCACGCTCTGATTATTGGATTGATACTTGCGACGTAGACAGGTTCAAGGATGAAGTCAAAACACGCGAGGTAAGACGAGCCTCTCTTCATGCAACAATAGACTGACTACATGATGTAGAGGGACACAAATGACGATAACTGGGAGGACGAAACAATCGCAGCCGAAGGCACTACCCCAGCATTCAGTTGCGTCAACCGATGGCGTAATGCTGGTCCAGAGACCCGAAAAAAAATGTTTTCAGTGTTTGACGAATCCGGGATATTTATCGCAGCGTGCCGTCATAGATTTGTCGTTCTAGCTTGCGACATGATACAGAGCGGAGAATTGTTAAGTTCTTTCTTTAGCTCATCTTGACTAACGCTGATTTACAACAGAGCGAAATACCCGCTAGCCATAATTGACAAGCTCCTCGCCGTATACGGGAAAAATGGCGGCTGCGCTTACGATATTGGATGCGCGTTCTCAAAGACACTGACCAACAGTTCTTTGGGTATGCGAGCGGGCGAGTTAGACTTTCGTCTCATGGTGGGCGCGTTCCACGGACACGCCCATAACCGTAAGTGCCAGCTAGACTGGCATCCCATGTACATCCCTGGAACCGGACACACCGAGGGCGAAGGGTGCGAACATATCTTCTCATCATCAAACGAGCTTGCTCGTAGTACGAGACACGCAAGTCCATTCCACCGGCGTCAGACTATCGAAGAACATTTCTCATTCTGGGACACTGACAAGTACGCGACCCTCAGTGAGTGAATATTATTAATTAAGTCTTATTACTTTGTCACTGATTCTGTCAGGCAATTTCATTTGGAATCACTACCGCGAGGCGCTAAACTCTATTCAGACGCTTACTGCTGAACTAGCTGTCATCAAAGCCGAGCTGAGTCTTACTGATGACGATCTTGTTCAATTTCTCAAAGACGAGCGTGATTATCTTGACGGATTGAAGCTACCACCTGTCCGAGACCAACTGTGCATACGCTATGTTGAAGTTCTCGACGAGCTCACTCAACGACGGTAAGCAAAGTTTGCATGCCGTTATTATGGACCTGATGTTTAAATAATTTAGTGCCGATTGGGACGTGGCTCGGGAAGTCGGCAATAACGCCCTGACTAGCATTCCCACCGGTAGTTTAGAGGAGATCAACAATGCTCTCGCCCAAGCCCGGATCCGCGTTGACTCTTCCTATGCGAAGTTACAGCATGCTGAGGGGCTTGTCGCGCATATCGAGACACAACTGGCTGTGGACCAGCGGTGGGAGATTGGTGGGCCAGAGTACCGACGTTTTAAGGAGGAGGCGTCCCTGGGTAAGTACCGCACTGCCCTAGATGAGCTCGAGCGTCTCGTGGTGATGAGGTTATTTGAACTCTCCAAACTCTCACTATCGGGCACAGGTAAGTTTGTTTATGCCGAAATACCAACACTAACGACTGTTTTTTTCTAGGGTACAAGCTACGCCAGCAGCTAGGCAAGGCTCTACAACGCCGTTCGGACGCCATCCGTAATGCTATTAATCGCTACAACACACAGGCCGCAGCCCTCAATCCACCCCGTTCCAAGATCTCTTGGAAAGACATCGCTGATTATGGTTTTGTAGCCGAGTTCGATCTTCTGCGATATTCTCGCAACGATATTCGAAGCAGTGCTTGGTCAAAGCCAGGACATCGAGAAGCAACCACCAAATTTTTCAAACTTTGTCGAGCACGCGAAGAAATCACTAGACTCAATGTCGAAGTCCGCCGCTTGCGCACCGCCATTCACGACGAAGAACGTCATATGCTTACCGTCATACAGAAACTTCAGGTTTCGGATCCGCACCTAGGCTGCGAGCTGCAACGCCAACATCGTTCACGTGCGGCTATCAATGCAATGCATTGCTACCGCTTGAATCGCATCGAGAGTCTCACAGGCTTTTCTGGAGTCAGGGGTGTTGGTGTCCGCGCTGACCGCGCTGCTGTCCATGGTATGTTCGAATAGCAAACTTGGATGTTATGCTAATGTTTTCACAGGTCAACCAATTGATCTTGCAGATATCTCGCAAACCATTGATACTGAGGATACTGACATAGAAGCCATTGATCGCGAAGAAATTGACACGTTGACGGAGGACATGGCTGATTTTCTTCAGTCAATCATTGATTAACTTGGGCACCACATACATACCGCAACTTGTACCTTTAGTTATCGCTTCATAATGAAAAACTTTGCCACCAAAGATCGCAACAGATGTGTGATACTGAAGATATTTAGTGGATACTTGGTAGAGAATCTATATAGGACTGAGATGTAGATCACGGCGCCATAATGTAACATACAGGCAGTGTAGATAATCTATGTAGACTATGGCGCCATAATGTAACATACAGGCAGTGTAGATAATTTATGTAGACTACAGCGCCATAATGTAGCATACAGGCAGTGTGGATTATCTATGTAGACTACGGCGCCATAATGTAGCATACAGGCATAGAGCGCTGGGCATGATTGTATTTGAGAATCTGAGTACAGTAATCTATGTGTACATACAGTGGCTCAAAAAACTGTCCGCATGTTTTGACATTTTTCACTATCTATGATATTGTGTGAGAATGAACAAATTCCTCAAGGACATACTTATACCACATTGTAGTATGGCTTCAGGGCTTTTATTTGAGCCCTACACCGTGGGAATCGGCGGAGATATGGTGGAGATATAAGGCTTATAAAATGATGACTCATGTGGACAGTTTTTTGAGTGTATATTAAAACTATATAAATCATTATTTATGACACCATAAAAATCATGCCACTATTATATAAATTATAAAGTGGTGTCATTATGTTATTTTATGACTATATCTAACTATATAAACCAGAATATCTCATGTATCATAGTCATAATCACCATGAAAGCCATCTCCTCTGCTCAAAGAGATAATATCCTCTCTCTGTCTTATGCTGGCCTCTCTGCTCGCCAAATTTCCTCTAGAACTGGAGTATGCAAGTCCACTGTGGCCAAGTTCATCAAAGAAAGCCACCCAGACAAGGAAAACTCTTGTGGAGGACGTCCATCCAAGCTTACCTCTACTGACAAAAGGGCTATTATCCAACATATCACTACAGGAAAGGCCGATAATGCTGTCCAAGCCACCCATTATATCAATTCCACCATCACTACCCCTGTCTCTTCACAAACTGTGAGGAATGTTCTCAAGGCAGCTCATCTCAAGGCAGTAACAAAGAAGAAAAAGCCTCTTCTCTCCAACCTCTCTGTCTGTTAGGCCATCTCCCTTCTTTTTCCATACATACACCTTCCCATCTGACCCAATCCTATTGATTTTGGTCTCATCTGACCATATAACATGCTTCCAGTCCTCTACAGTCCAGTGTTGATGAGCTAAGGCAAAGGCTAGTCTTCTCTGCCTATGTTTGATGGAGAGAAGAGGCTTTTTCTTCTTTGTTACTGCCTTGAGATGAGCTGCCTTGAGAACATTCCTCACAGTTTGTGAAGAGACAGGGGTAGTGATGGTGGAATTGATATAATGGGTGGCTTGGACAGCATTATCAGCCTTTCCTGTAGTGATATGTTGGATAATAGCCCTTTTGTCAGTAGAGGTAAGCTTGGATGGACGTCCTCCACAAGAGTTTTCCTTGTCTGGGTGGCTTTCTTTGATGAACTTGGCCACAGTGGACTTGCATACTCCAGTTCTAGAGGAAATTTGGCGAGCAGAGAGGCCAGCATAAGACAGAGAGAGGATATTATCTCTTTGAGCAGAGGAGATGGCTTTCATGGTGATTATGACTATGATACATGAGATATTCTGGTTTATATAGTTAGATATAGTCATAAAATAACATAATGACACCACTTTATAATTTATATAATAGTGGCATGATTTTTATGGTGTCATAAATAATGATTTATATAGTTTTAATATACACTCAAAAAACTGTCCACATGAGTCATCATTTTATAAGCCTTATATCTCCACCATATCTCCGCCGATTCCCACGGTGTAGGGCTCAAATAAAAGCCCTGAAGCCATACTACAATGTGGTATAAGTATGTCCTTGAGGAATTTGTTCATTCTCACACAATATCATAGATAGTGAAAAATGTCAAAACATGCGGACAGTTTTTTGAGCCACTGTAATATAGCGTGCCCATCATTACTACTTACCACACACTTGTTAAACTCGCAAACACGACTCCACTGCACCTAGTGTGCATCCACCATCAAGACCACCCTTGAAGTCATTGCAATCTTCGCCATTGCACTCCATGGCATCTTCACCATGTCCAGATAGCAAACGGTTCGACCAATTCAACATGACAGGTCTCGCTGTGCTGTATCATAATTCTACCTTTGCGCCAGGCTTCAGCAACAATGAGCGTCAAGCAGCCGCACGGGCTCTACTGAGGCATGACGCTCATATCGACGGCTCCCATTATCAGACTAGGACAGTGGGGGGGCTTCACCCATCATACATCAGCTTCAATCGGTCAAACAATGTGAACGAGGCAAAAGAGCGGTCCCTCACACATAACGAGCTACTCGATGCAGCCACCCAGGATGTATTTGACGCTGTCAGTCATTTCCTTGATTCTTTTTCTTGAAGCTCACAACATTTTTCAGCTCACTACGCAAGACCGTCTTGACGGTGGGATATCTCTGCTCATTCGATGCGCTGGCAGTGAACCTCCGCCGAATCTCTCCCCCGAACAAATTCCTATCGATGTCTATATCACCCCGCGCGAGTTGCAGGAAACGCAGCAGCGAATCGGTGGAGATCTCGCTGTGTTAGTACAGGCTTTCGCACAAGAGTTTGCAGTACCTCATTTGCAACGTTTTGCTACCCGCTGTGCCATTGAAAAGGTGAAACCCAGCAGGCGCTGTAAGTAAATTAATTTTTATTGTATCCTTCGCATTGCTAACACAAGGTGAAGTCCCTGCAACTCATATCAGCACTACCGGACCACGCTACATCCCTCCACCTATGGTTGCCACAGGAGCTCGAATCCAATGCTCTGCGCAAGCCCCAGACACCTTTTCCACCAATCTACAGTCCCCTCTCCTTCATTCGGACTCTGCTGCTATTCGTTGTGGTGTGGAATTGGCTGCCGGATCTGCAAACCGAACATTGACGCCACGCTCGGAGATGCGTCAACGCCGACCGGCTGATGCATTCACGAAGGCTGTCCCGATCGTTGCGGCGCCATCTCAGGGACAATTCGCTTGCAATCTGTCAATGGTTGGGTCGCCGCTTATTAGTATTGGGCCGTATACAGATGCTGCACTCGATCGTTTGAAGTTGGGTGACGAGAATCTGCCGAAGCTCCGAACATTAGTAGCAGCAGTTCGCAGCAGCCGGTGGGAGGCAGTGTTTAGGTCCCCGACATGGGACTTGACTTACGAACAAGCTTCCATCTTGTCTAATGCCCTCCTCATGGACCTACAGGTAGGTATAAGGGACATCAACCCTGAGGCCGCCAAATGGAAGGTTAGTCATTCTCCGTTCTTCGCATTTTTATATTAATTTCAATTCATAGAATCAGTCATCTGTGCTTACCACCATCCTCAAGATCCTTGGCATTTTAGTTTTTTCATGTGCGCTTTACCTTTTCGGTTTACTATTACTGTAGATCTCAGATGTTTCTGCCTTGTTTAGTACAGAATGATGTGATATTTGAGCCTAACCACAATGTTGACGGAGTGAAAATTTCCTTCTCGGTGCGTTAAATAGCTGGATGAATGATTGCAGGTTGTTGACTTGTCTCCGCTGCTTCCTTGTAGCTAATGGTTGCCCAGTCATTCTTCGCCAACAAGCGCAGTTCAAACGCTAGACTCATCCAGCCACCTGCCCGTCGACGTTCGAACGTTGTGCTCAGTAAAGAAGCCCGTGCGGCTCTCAGGCTCGAGCGACGCACCAAATCTCTTCGGTTCAAGGACGCCTTAGATGACACATGGAAGCAGCTCGATGATGCTACCAAATTGATTGCGTCTTCACACCACAAAAGTATCCGCCAAGTTCAGAACGATTTATACATAGGTCGTGGCCTTCTCCGTTCAAAGCGCTCTAAGGCTAATTTATGGAACGCGTTCTGCTGGAAGAAAAACAAAGATAAAGAGAACGGTAAGTTTTTATTATAATTGTGTCATCGTGTTCTGTTGTGCTCAAGTGTTTTTTTTTTTAGATAGCCATGGTAAAGCGGTGCTCCAAACACTTGTCCGAGAACACAAGTCCGAATACCTCGCACTCTCAAATGAAGAACAAGTTGAACTTCTCGCCGAGTTCACTGAATGGAAAGAGACGAAGAAGACAGGTGTTCGTGTTACGGCCAAGTCGAAAATCAACGATATCACGCAAACCTTGAAGGCAGTGGAAAACGAGGTAGTTCTTTTTTGAATTTGTCTCTGACATTTCCTCACATCTTCTAGCTCAAGAGCCTCCATTGTCGTACAGGCGCGGAATCTATTCTATACACTACACGTGGTTCTACGGATGTTCCCCTCCGAGGTGTCGCGTTTGCTACTCAAGGTGTTGACATTTTCATGGACACTGTGATGGGTATCGATAATCAAGATTTAGTCAGCAAAATGGAAGGCTTCGCCGTCCAGGGGATGAAAGGTTAGTGTCTTTGTTCTTATTGCTACATCGTTCTAATTGTATTCAGGTTCTGCGAAAAACCACCAGAAGCGCGTCTCCGATAAACGCGCAGAAATCCGTGACATCATCAACCGAAAGCTTCGTAAGTTTTTTTTTTTTTTGGCATTTACAACATTAATTTACTTATTTCATTAATAGAGGAGTGTACCGGTGACACTGGCGCAAAAATGCAATGGGCGCATTACTTCTGCAACGTTGTACAGCGGTACCAGGTTGTTGTGGAAGGATGGCCAGATCAAATTCCGTTTACAAATCTTAGTCAAGTATCGAGTGCACTTCCGGACCTCCAGATGCTTTGCAATAGGTGGGATGATGGTACGACTTACTGGAAGTCCTTGAGCGACGAAGAATTCGAGAAACTCCGTCTGGAGCATGAAGAGAAGCTCAAGAGTGGCGCAATAATTGATCGCCGCCGCCGCACTCGATCTGACAAAGGGACGAAGCGCCGCAGTGCAGCAATACCTGCAACAACTCGTCGCAAACAGTACAAGAGTGCTGAGACTATTGAGGACAGCGAGGCTGGTGATGAAGAGTTACCTGATCCAGCTGCTCGTGATACAGAGCCACCTGTTCCTGGTGATGACTTCTTTCCCTTTGACTGTGATAGAGTGTTGGCTGACTTAGATCGAATGTTTGGCCCCGTGCCAATGTTGGAGTGAGGGAGGTTCACTTATACTTAGTGTCGAGTCATAGCTCGCGCCAATGTTGTAGTGAGGGAGGTTCACTTATACTTACCTAGTGTCGAGTCATAGCTTTTGTGTATGGCATCACTCATTAATATCAGAATGGAGGTTGTGTATTGCAAAAAAAAATATATTGTTGCGTACAGTTGTCAAGTACTACCAATAATGTGATTGTGCGGCCCTCTAGCTCGAAGCCTCGGTCCCTCTAAGCATTGTTGATAGTCTGCACACTTGAGAAAGTGCCGGACTGACAGGATGGCAAGGGCGATAGCAGTGGTGTCTTCAAACTGACGGGATGGCAATGGTGGCAGCAGTGGTGTCTTAAAATATTATATTTCAAATGAGGCGTCAGTGGGAACTGCAAGCTTGATGAAGTGAGAGGCAAGGGGGACGCACAGTCCAGGTGGCCTGAAAGTTGACATCTGAATGGTGCGATCCGCAAGGCGATTAGCTGAGACCGGGTGATAGTGGGCGCACGGACCAGGTCGACAAACGGTTGAATGGTGCGATCCCCGAGTGTCGAGTCTGTAGGCGTAGGCGAGTAGACGACACCAGGCATTGGTGGATCTGAATGGTGCGATCCGCAAGTCAAGATCCTATAGGCGTAGGCGATTAGCTGAGACGGGGTGATAGTGGGCGCACGGACCAGGTCGACAAACGGTTGAATGGTGCGATCCCCGAGTGTCGAGTCTGTAGGCGTAGGTGAGTAGATGACACCAGGCGTTGGTGGATCTGAATGGTGCGATCCGCAAGGCAAGATTCTGTAGGCGTAGGCGGTTAGCTAAGACTAGGTTTGACAGTGGGCGCACGGACCACTTGGGCAGGTGTTGTAGAGGGCAGTGGTGGGCAAGGATGATGAGGTGGGAAGCAGGTTGGTGCAGGAAGCGTTCTTGGGACACAGAGACGACTTGGTGCTGGGCACAAGCATTGTAGATCGAGGTGAGAGGCAGCCTACAGGATGCTTGCAGCACTGCAAGCTGGGGGCGCACAGACCACTGAGGCGCTGGGGTTTTGGGTGGGGAAGATGGGCGGATGTTGTAGAGCGTAGTGTTGGCCTGGGTGATGGCTGCTGGGCTGTAGAAGCAGCGGCGGCAGCGTGCAGTGTGCAGCAGTGTAGGGGGTAGGAGTACAGAGGCGTGAGAAACCCGCCAGATGAACCTCTATGACTAAGTTGGGCGATTTGCGGAAAGTGCCGGTATCAGGCGTAGGGCGGGATAAGGCGGGATACGTGCCAGCCTAGCTATAGGCTACAGTACAAAGTTAATAGAATATTTAGGGCGTTATTTAACGCTGGTGTTGGAATATTTCGAGTTTCGAGCCTAAATAAAGTTCACGAGGCACGCTATTGCTAAGCCTAGTAAGGCTTCCCAATTGGGCTATCCAGGTGGCGTATCTCTGCAGTACCCTAGACCATACTGACTTGCGTTTTGGGTAACATATTCATCCTAGTCGCTCAGACTGTTACGTAAAGTTCCAAAAGTTGCATCACCTTCAAGTTACTGCTGGCAGTGGATCCTTGGATAATCCAACCTGTACTTTTCGAGGTTATCGTTATCTTCTGTAATATGTATCATGTGCAAGTCACTGGGAAAATTCTGAGAATGTAGAAGTCTTCTGTGACGTACCGTGACATCGGGATATCCAGGAGTTCTGCCAGCAGCACTATTCCCAGGGCAGGAGAGGACGCCTTATAAGCTGAGCACGAACGACCGAGATTCCCTGCAGGCTAAGCGATCCCCAACTTGTACCCAAGTCAACTGCAAATATAACCGAAGTGCACTGCAATGAGCGCTCAGTTCGACCAGTCACGTCTTATTTGGACACCCGCTTATCCGTCTCATGTTGTCTGTGAGAAGCTAAGGCGTGAAATTAACCTCAAGCACAACCTGAAACTCAGTGCGTTGATGTCCCTCGTGTAATGAGAGCCTAACTGGAGTTTATGCCGTAGAGGACTATCATGATCTGCATGCATACTCGGTGTCCAATTACACTTTCTGGCTCGACCTCTGGCAGTTTATAGGTATTTTATCTTCTGTCCCCCCAGATCCCACAAAGGTATGTCAACTCATATTGGCGTTCTTTCCTTATGATACCGAATATCACTATAGATAGTCCAAAAGGGCAAATACGAGGAAGTACCTGAATGGTTTCCCGGAGTACGCCTCAATTACGCGGAGAACCTTCTCTACCGAGACGACGATGGTATTGCATGCACAGCAAGCAATGAACTCGGAATCGTGTCGCATTATACCTTCCACGAGCTAAGAGAGATGGTACGCAAAATGGCTGCCGCGATGCGCGCGAATGGATTGAAGGTTGGAGATAGGGTTGCGGGTGAGAGAAGGAGGCGCCCGTAGAGTTTGCCACAGATTGTTAATCTTGAATGGTCGCAGCTATCATCTCCAACTCCATCACCGCTGTTGTGGTTGCTCTTGCGACTTCCAGTGTAGGGGCAATATTCTCCAGTACCGCAACTGACATGGGTACCCAGGTCAGCCTTATCGTATTTCTCATAGACTCGCAAGACGTTCCACCTTGATTAGGGCATACTTGATAGGTACAGGCAGATCAAACCAAAGCTCATTTTCACAGAGACGGAAATTGTTTACGCGGGGAAGACAGTCAGCCTAGTGCAGAAGGCTGTGGAAGTGGCGCAGGACCTCCGCACATATGGTGTACAGCGCATCATTACCTTACCGAGTGTGAAGACCGGAAACACCGTCCCTGGGTCTTTAAACATACCTAACAGGTTTGTCCATGATTCCTATTCATCAACGCGTGTTCTTACATGTTTGTTTAGTGTTACATTGAATTCTTTCCTTGCATCAGGTGATAGTCGACCATTGGAATTTGAGCAATTGCCTTTCAATCATCCGTTGTACATCCTGTACTCCTCGGGGACAAGCGGTCCACCAAAATGCATAGTCCACTGCGGTGGGGTACGCCTCCCACTAACGTGCCATATCCTGTTGTTTATCTCCCCGTTTAGGGTGCTCTTATGAACAGCAAAAAAGACTGCATGATTGGCTTTGGCATGCTCCCGACTGATGTCTATTTCCAATACACTACAGTAAGCAATCACATATACAAATACAGTGTGAAGTGATCAGCTCATACCCATACAAGACGGGCTGGATGATGTGGCCATTCATGCTCTCAGGTCTTGCATGTGGTGCACGCATTGTCCTCTACGATGGATCACCATTCCACCCTGATCTTAAGGGTTATCTCAAGTTCATTAATGACCAGGGGTGCGAAAACATTAACGAACACAGATCATCAGTGACTAAACTCCTTTTTAGTGTCACAGTATTCGGCACAAGTCCACGTTTTCTGACCGAAGTCCAGATGAGGGGTATCAAGCCGCGTATGGTCGGATTATAGCATTGAGAATCGACGCTAATTATTTTTGTAGTTGAAATTGCATCGTTTGAAGCTCTTCGTGAGATGACGATCACAGGAGCTGTAACAACTGCACCTTTGATGGAGTGGACGCACGAGGCGTTTGGTAGGAAACTGCATGTAGGTTCCTCTTCTGGAGGGACAGACGTGTTCTGTGCACGTGAGTTTTCGTTAGGTCGCTTGTTACGTGCCTAAACTCGCGCTCCTCAGTTGTCTCTTGCGTGTTGAGTTTCCCACTACATGCCGGAGGTTGTGTCCGAAGTACCATTCTCTTAACTTCGACTAACTGTACGTTCCACACAGAACTTCAAGGCAAATCTCTCGGCATGGCCGTTGAGTTATTCGATCCCGCGGGTAAGAACATTGAGAACACAGGTCAGCCTGGTGAACTCGTCATCACCCGTCCGCATCCCTCGATACCTGTTTGTTTCTGGGGCGACGAGTCTGGTGAAAAGTTTCGACAGGCATATTACGACATGTACCCAGGTAAGTCCTCCTGATTTCGTCCAGATATTGATATCATGCTTACATTGATGCGGAGCACAGGAGTCTGGCGTCAAGGCGATTTTGTAGTCAAAAATCCGAAGACGTCAGGATTCATCTTTCTGGGGCGGAGGTACTGACTGTTTTTATGTTTGCCTCATGCAAGCTGATCCAATCATTTCCACAGCGATGGCGTACTCAACCCCTCTGGTGTCCGGTTTGGCTCAGCGGAGATCTACGCTGTCCTAGAGTCTTTCTCCGATGAACTCGATGACTCGTTGTGTGTGGGCCAACGGAGGACACAAGACCATGACGAGCGTGTCTTGCTCTTCCTGAAGATGCGCGCAGGGCACAAGCTCACACCTGCCCTCATTGACCGCATCAAGAGCGCGATCAGGACCAGCCTTAGCCCAAGACACGTGCCAGCCTACGTGTTTGATACAACAGACATCCCGGTACGTGTGCCGCTTATGCGGTGAACATGACGATCCTGATGCCTGTGCAGTACACTGTAAATGGCAAGAAAATTGAGATTGCAGTGAAGCGGATTGTTTCGGGGTCCGATTTAAAGCCAAGTGGGACTGTGGCAAACCCTGAGTCGCTTGATCTGTACTACAAGTACAGAGATATCGAAGGTTTGGTGGGCTTAAAGACAATAGCAAAGCTCTAATTGTAGACATCGAGACCCGAAAGTTAGGTCCTCCAACTGTATATAACTGTGAGCACAGCCATTTGATATGAGCTACATTTCTGATGACTCTGAAATGCGAACGAGAAGCGCTAGGTCATATTGCCATTCAAAGCTGAGGTGCAAGTGGTGGAGTCGCCCCTCATTTTGACAGCCACGCTACAAATGTGGGATCAAAGCAGCATTTCCACGCTCATGACAAGTACTACTCTTGTCATTCATTAATGTCATTCACATATGTGATATTTCCGTTGGTTAAGACAGCGTGTGCCTGTCCACTCATGATCATTAAACATTTCGTTTTGATTGTCAGTGTCCTTGATAGGCGAGTCAATAATATTCGTCTGCAATGCGGATATAGCACGGGATAAACTCATATATACTCCACTATGTAGTAAACTATTTAGTGAGTCTCCCATCGCTGATAATTTGTGATTCGCCCCTTCCCTTTCTCTTGTGACTCTATGGCGCGGTCAATTGCAACTTCCCCTGTTTAACATTTCGAACTCTCAAATCCAAGCTAGGCTTGGACATGCGGCAACAGATGTCCGGTTTGTACAACTGGAGCCCGCATCGCAGCCTGAGCGACTTGAATCAGACCTGCCAATGGAGCACTATGTACCAGTAAGTACGTAGCGGACGATCACTCGGACCGCGAAGCCGCATCTCCCTAACATGGAACATGGAACACTTCACGACCAGGAAACTCGGAGGTGACAGTAAACGTGTACGTCAATACGGCCCTGTGGTCCCTTTTCGTAAAGTTCCTAAATCCGTCCTGTGGAAAGTTGTTTGCTAGTTGACCAAGTCAGAGGCAGCACCGGTTCACTCGTAGGTCCGATGCAAGCACATGCCTTCGACGAAATACACCTGTTGTCTGTCCTGTGTCACTCACCGTTTAAAATAGCGCGGTGCCTTGATAACGACGAAATATAATTTTACTGTTGGGTTGTTTCTCATGATAATCCCGGTATACCAGTTGAACCGTCGCCGCTCTTTAGAAATTTGGCTCTCTCCTTTGGCTGCTTTTATATCGCTGACCTGGACGACGCCATGTCTCCGTTGGAAGAAGTGCCGCATATCTTCTCCGGCGACTCGGCGTTTATGTCTCCTGGTGTGACCTGGGAACAGGGGTCCCCGCAACTCGTGATGCATGTATTGTCCTGCACAGAGTACTGCTCCAATAGACATAAATTAATTCAAAAAGTGCATGACTGGACTCTCCTGTGAAACCACTAAGGCGCCCATGCTGAAAAATCTTGCCATGTATTTTCCATTAAACCTGATATAGTACATTTATAACACCAGCGAAGTCGACGAAGCCATCGTTATCTCTCATTAAGATCGAACCATCCAAAACACCACTTGAATTCAAAGAGATAGAAAGTTATCGTGCACGAACTCAGAGTCCGCTGTACCGTGCATTTGACGCCTCGTCGATTCTTCATTTCCGCCGTGACAAGATAACTGCCTCAATTCGTTTCAAAGAAATCAAATTACATGGTACCGTACAGTGCGGTCTTGGGATTCGAGCATGCAACAAGTTAAATAAAGACTCCATGCAGATATGTATGTGGTTGAGTAGAAATACAGACCCCTGGGATGCGCGACCTTGTGAACGAGGATGCCCACAATGTATAAATTAGATGCTTGAATCGCTGCAAACGCGAAAAATTCGGTAAATTAGGATCACGCTCGATATCTGTGATCAAACAAATAGATCTGCCGGACCATAGACGTCGTCAATAAACTACACAGAACCCATCACACTGTGAAATTACGTTGCGACAGGGGAATGAATCACCTCATAGGGGACTTGACTCGTCGCTTACGATAGCGTGGCAATGACCAGGTGCAGAATCCCAGGTTGGATTCTGCAAGAGACGTCTTGCATCACATCGCGCCGACAGCGCGCGACGCGCCGATTGGGTCCAGAATACCATACACAGTAGTCGTCAAAGTACCAGAAAGCGTTCATTGAAAGACCTCCATGAAATAGCGGGAACAACAACAGTTGATTAATCTAGTCTGAAAAGCAACCAATGCATATGAGAGGCATGCCGTGACCCACATGGCGGGGGCTGCCATGATGCTGTAACAGGCGGTCAAGGGAGATTAGCATCAGGACTCATCCAAGTCTGATATTTGACAGCCTGTCACAGAACCATCCGAGACGTCGTCGATTTGGAAGCAAGGCTATAGCACTGCAATACTTACGAGTCGTTACTAAGAACCGCTTAGGCTGTGGCACACATCAAGGTGGATGACACCCACAACACAGCAAAGGGCAGCCCTTGCTCGCATTCATCTCTTGCCATCAGACGACCGTCTGGTCGCATCTTCAGTCATGACATTTCTAGTACTGTTTATCATTAAGACAGTCATGTAAAAGACAAAAGTACTGTTACCTTGTTGAAACATTGCATGCCATTTTGAATTTATCTTTAACAATCTATGCTCGACGCTCAGTGGCGTGGAGCATGTTCAGTGAGTGCTACCGTTTAAATGATTGCACAGCCACAAATCATTGCTTTACAAAGTTCAAAGTCAACGTTCCATCATGATATTGCAGTAGGTATAGGTTCGAAAGGTTCGAACTAATAGCTAATGCAATACAGGCGTACTACATCCGGGCTAGATTCCATTGTACAGTTACATATCGTGCTTTCTCCAGGAAAAGGCATTCGTGCCGCAGGCGTGACATCATCAACAGAACGACATCTCGTTTCATCCACCACGCCACTGCACCAAGGCTATCACGTCTCATGACAGTACTTGGTCTTGTAATTCAGATCAGCCAAAATAGTACGTTCCCCGTGGTTTCAAATACCGACTGACTAGGCATATCACACCTGCCATTGAATGCGCCACAACGGTGATAGAAGCTTCCAAAGGCAGGTGCTACCCTGCATACGTTGTAATATGCTACCTCGGAATTAGGAGTTATTTGCAACGGAACGGGCAGATGAAGATGGCGAGAAACCACTCAGTCAAGCAAGTGAACGCTTCAGTGGGTTAACCGCTATCGTTGGACCATGCATATTTCTGATTCGCTGCAGATATTATCTTCTCCCGTCTAATCCTGTTCATCCATGAATAACGTTAAGAGCGACTTCTGCGGTGCGATGCGACTGATTTTCCCTCAACTTCTGGAAGATGCTTAGGTCATACAATGTACCATGTGAATCACGATGATCCGGCACTTCCAGTACGCACGCCTAGAACATTGAATGCGTCATTTCTGATCACTCGGCGGATCGCGCAAGCTTTGGTCATACATGCAATTTGAAGTATCTCGTCAATATCCGCTTCGCGATGTACTTGCCGCCCACCCGCCGGGATGTCCTAATGCAACATACGTTAGACGGCCTCGCATAGGCATTATTTTTTAACTCCACTAGTGTCGATATCCAGACTTGCGGCGGAAGTATGCGGGTGGTAAGTTGTTGTTACTTTATCTTGAAGGCTTCTAAAAGCTCCTGAATTCTTCGTAGTCGTGTGGGGTTAGGTTATACTAACGTCCCTACCTTTACACCAGCGTCACCTGCATGTATCGCCTCGACGGACAAGCTTGGGAACTCTGTCCTCAACGGCAGGGTCACCCTGACGACCGTACTGACATCGAAGAAGGTGTCTCACTTTTTTTGTCGATTTCTTGATCATTCTCCCACTTCTAAGCTGACTCGTTTATCTCGACGAAGTCATTTCTTTATCTTGAGGAAGCCTGCACGCATCTTTGCTATCAGACTTACGTTGACCTCGACGACCTGAGAAACGTGCTTTCACAGGCTATAGAATTCCCGACAAGTTGTCGGCCACCCGCCGGGATACCTATACGTTAACCTCGTGGGCGCTATCTCCAGGCTCCAACGTTGATATGCCGCACTTGCGGCGGAAGTATGCGGCAAGTTGTTATCACTTTATCTTGAAAGCTTCTAAAAGCTCCTGAATTCTTTGTAGCTAGCGAGGGTCTGATGGAGGCATGTGCATTCGACGAAATGCACTTAATGTCTGATCTACCATTACACCCGCGTCCCATCCTCGACAGACAAGCTTGAGAACTCTGTTTTCGATATCAGAGTGACCCTGACGCTAAACGTTATACACTTTCTTGAATGTCGGACATCGAGGAAAGCTTACAACTTTCTTGTCGATTTTTTTCATTATTCTCACACTTCTCACTTCTAGGCTGACTCCATTATCTCGACGAAGCCAATGCTCTATCTTGAAGAAGCCTGCATGCATCTTTGCTATCAGACTTACGTTTCCTGCGCCTGATGAGTCTTGACGACCTGAGAAACGTCGCAGGCTGCAGAATCTCCGATACAGTAAATCAACGTCATCATCTCTTACACGAGGCAGGGCACAAAACTAGGGTACAAACCGAACGTGTTACTATGTATGCCGACCACTCTCGACATCGCACTGCGGGCGGGGGTAATTTCTGATTGAAACAGACCCTGCTGTGGGATCCAAATTGACTGTGACGTTATTCGAAACCCTTGATTAACACGATGACCTCAACGAATTAATTATAGCCTTGCAACGAATTACGTCGGAGTGCGACAACAAATTTCTAACGTACAGGCAGTACCCATTAGTTGTCATTGTTTCGGGTTTCATAACTTTCTGGCGGTAATATTGATCCCTCCGTATGATGGCGTGCAAGACCGGACATGTATGTACGGGTGGTCCGTCTATGGCAAGTATGCAAAGAGGTGGTCCGCACATGCGAAGAATGTCGTTGAACTAGAAGTCATTTTGACCCACGTTGCCGCTCATACCTGTACTCATTAGATGCTTCTGTCAACTATCTTTGGTGGCTTGATATCAATTATCCGTTGCCAGTGGAGGTTTCATAAAAGGACAAATCCCAAAAGCACGTGTCCAAGTCCGATTGGTCACTAACACCGGTACTATAGACGAAAGTCCGCACAAAGAGAGCTCGCGATGGGCCCTAGCACGAGGTACCCTCGTTTTTCAAATAAGCAAATTGGGCGTGGAGTCATTAACCTTCTGGTCAGGGGCCCCCTGCTTCTAAGCGCTGCCCCATTGCAGGATGTAAACCCAATTTGCATTATCCGGCCTTTGAGTCTAAACCTTTTTATGCGGTGTGGTTCTTAAGTGGTGATTGCCGTCAAGTCACTTTTGCGTCATCTGGCCCAGTTCAGTGGAGAGCGAACTTCATGCAAGTTGGACCCAAGTATAGATTTTCTAGAAGATGCTCCATGATACTCCTATGAAGTCAGAGACTCCCATGCTACCAATAGTATCCGGAGATACACCGACAAAGGACAACCTCCGACAGATTGCTTGGGCGTTGAACGCATCCCCCAATGTATGTGTACATGTAAGCTAGAACATTCACTAACTACGTACTGTCCACACACACAAGAGATACAAGAAAGACTACTTAAATAAAAAGCATCAAAGTCTATGTTTGCGGGTTATTCTGTTGATGTTGATAAAGTCTATTATGCATCGGAAGAAAGCAAGCAAATTAAGTTAATGACCCTGCTATAACACCACAAGATATAAACGAGAGACAAGAGTTGGAATTTGTGGCATGCGATGGCGATTGAATATCCATCCACCTTGGATTATCCGATGTGGTATGTACAAATGCGTGTAAGTTTTGGATCATATGATCGCTGGAGAGCATGCTGAACTCTGATCATGCCGGTCGTTAAGTCATTTTGAGAAGTGGTGAGAAAAGTCCAATCGGAAAGTGTAGCCGTTCAGTATCCTTTCTTCTTCTTCGACCCGTCAATAACCGCACCGGCATTGGTAATCAGCTTCTGAAGTTCACCAGAATCGCTAAGCTCGCGGATGACATCAATCGAGCCAACGGGTTTGCCCCCAATGAGCATAAGGGGAAGATCGGCTGAAGACGTGAGACGGTGTAACAAAGGTACCAAAACGTCCGCATCCTCTAAGAACACGTGGGAAATCATGAACAAGTTGTAAATCAAAAACGGAGGAAGTCGTTTACCTCGTTGATCGACCTCAAACGCCACAGCAGGCGGCTGTAAATCCATAGTTGAAATGATACGTCTTATTTCCCTAGAATGCGCATTGCGTGCCTGGGATGCGAGCATGAGACTAGAAGCAAAAGGAAACCGAAGAAGGGACTAACCTTTGTGAACATCATAACGGGATATCGAGACCACACATGTTGCACTATCTGATTTACTTCTTCTGCGGCGCGCGGACTACGAGTGTCGAAGTCAAGCACGAGTTGGGGGTCAATAGGTTTGCTTGGGTCTATTGAGTGCGGGATTATGTTCTGCGGGAGTGCTGCTAGGAAAGCGGCTACCGCTGCTAGCTCCTGCGACTCGTCTAATTGGATTTGGGGACGATTGGCATTGGTGACGTGGTCATTTAAAGGTAGACGGAAGAGTCTAGAGGACGGTGGGGAAACGCCCTTGTCTTGTGGAAATGATCCATGTGAACCTGCGTGACCAAGAGCGTCCGTTCGAAGAGCTATTGGAGTAAGGTCTAATGAAGGCTTTGCCACAAAAAAGATATAGAATGATACAACGATGAGACTGATGAGAGCCAGGGAAGTGGCTCTATGGTTCAGTGGTTTTCGTTGGTACTGGAGGGAGTGGAGAAGGGAGGTGACGGGGAATGTTGACATGGTGACCGAGGAGGAGGGTCAATCAGGACTCGGGAGGGAGAGTGAAGTGGAAGAACTGTTCCAAGTCTGTAGATAAACGAATGGCGAGTAAATGAAAGTTTTGGCCGGATATTCGAAAGGCAGGCCGAGATCTAGTACTAGTGGATATTGGAACCCGAAACAATGAAAAAGTAAAAGGAACGGTTCATCCCAATATTTCATCAATCTTCTCCCGAATCGGCTCGAACCTTTTTTGTCACCGCTTATTCCTTATTTGGTAAGTTTCACCGTAAAATGGCCTATCACCCACACAGTCAATGGCGGCGACTGTAAATAGATGTGGGAATCTCATCTTTTCATCATGATGCCATTTGAGCGCTGACCTGAATTTTGAAAAAGATACGCTTATCGTAGTATGTACCTTTGGACCTAGGTGTCTTATATAATCATACTAGCCGCATCTCTTGTTCTTCACCAACTATCTCTCTTATCAGTCTAGCACAAGGCTGACCGTATGCTTTCTGGACCACCCACGCTGTTCAGGGCGGCATGCCAAGTGCCTTAGCACAAAAGCCGTGACTTAACTTAGCGCCCGTATGGCCGCCATTTCAACACTCAGGGACCGCTTATCGACATGTCCGGGTCCCATCAATCCTCTTTGACAAACTGGATTGCATGGTCGCATAAAATCCCAGAAATAGTTCTAGTACCTCAAGGATGAACAACAACATAATAGCATGGTACACCTAAATATGTAAACAATACAACATTCCATTCAACAGATCACACGTGATGACGTGAACCTCGCCAACTTTATTGCGTTTCTTGTTCTTTCACGACATCCTCCCTCACTGTCATCCCTGCATTCTCAAACATCTTCTTCAGCTTGCCTTGTGCACGTAACGTGTGCAAGTCATCGCTTCCGCCGAGTTCCTTTCCATCCAGGATGATATTGGGGAACGTAGAATGCTCAGTGAGACGAGTAAGGATGAGCTTTATGAAGTCCCCATCATCTACAAGGATCAGCATATGCATCATGGAGGTAAGCACGGCTACGACATACCTCGAAGATCTACCTCGATAATTTTAGGTGGAGGAGAAAGATTATACAATCCCAATAGCTTCTTAGCTTTCGTCGAAAATCTACGAAGATCCAGAAACATGGCGCATGAGCTCCGCACGAATAGCAAATAGCAAAAAAAGAACGCACGGGCAATACGACTGGCGCAAACACAGCATCAGAACCGCACACAAGATCCGGTGAATCGAAGTACGTGACATACCTTCGAGAACACGATCAGTGGATATTCTTCCCTCAGCTTTCTCATATGGGATTTCCAATCCGGTTTGTCGTCACCAAGATACACAGTCAGGTCGATCGGTTCAAGGGGGTTTGCTGAACGCGACAGCATGCGATCGTCATCGCTCGTCACAAAATGCAACAAGCCATATATCTCCTCTACTGGTGGACCCTTGGCTAGCGAAGCGATATTGGCACGTGAAAGCGACGATGAGATTCCCGAGATGTTGAGAGGAGGTAGGGACCATGGTGTGTTAAAGAATAGAGAAAAAGTAAAAAGAAGTGCCGGAATGAGGAGAATGCGACGACGGCGGTAGAATGAACACGTAGGACGACGTGGGATCGAGTCACTTGCCATTCTGTCCTTTGGGGAGGTATAGATCCTATTGCAACGATTTGGCAACACGGTGAATTCAAGTGGTTCCAAATACGATGAATCACTTGTTGAGCTGGCACACTCGTAGGGAAGTAATAAATTTGATTGAGTTCCCAGGCAGTTATGGACAAGATCGACCGAGACCAGATTGAAACACAATGAACACGGGGATAAAAGGAGTCTCAGGACCAGTGATGAGACTATATAATTATTGGTGGCGAACAGCCATAGACGGGCTTATGACGTGAAATTTGAGGTGGGTCTGTTCAGTGCTGTGTAGAACGAGGCCTAGCTCAGTACGGTGTGAGAACGTAGTGAGAAGTGGACGTTTCGGTGCCGCCTGCGGCAGTACTTACCTCCTTTTAGTCGACCACCTTGATGCCTGGAGTCTCAAAATTGTTGCAAGGTAATTTTATAAGACTTGGCCTATAGATGTCCCAAGGTAAAGAACTGAATTTAGCTGGTAACTCAAGCTGATCGGTTGCGCCGGATGCTGCCTAAAAAGGCAATTTCCCGCCTCGAAAGTTGGGGGCGAACCTTGAGCGAACCTCCGAACTTGAACCTGGCGTTGACATCGACCGCGTCACTGCGATACGCGTCATGTACGACGGCACAAGACTTTACAGTACGTGTCTCTCGAGATACGGGCTCTTCCAATCGTATCATGCCGGTCATCATGTCCTGCAATGAGGCTGCTTGATTTAGTGAGTCTAGTACACGTACACTAGTACTCCGACATGTGTTTGCGTCATGGCGTATCACCGAGGACTCGCCTACATAGTGTTGTCAGAGCGGCGCATCATGCATGAGGATCATCGCTGCTCGGCCACACCGAGTCCCGAACCCCCCACGTGACTATCATAAACTGAGCCATCGGTGCATCGCGTCTCTACTATCTCATTGATTGTGATCGATTTCATCCAGTCGACGAGTCATCATAGATAACATGGAAAGAAAAATAGATTATGTGATCTTTGACATGGATGGTGCGTGGATCTAACTTCCTTCCTTGGGTAGTACTCAAGGCAAGACGCGTTTTCGACAGGCCTTCTCATTGACACGGAGAGGGTATATACCGAAGTCACCAGTATGTTCCATGTCACTGTGCTTCTTCATACAACTCACACATACACCAAGATGATATCCTCGGTCGCTACGGCAAGACCATGACATGGGACATCAAGGCACAGCTCATGGGCAAACGCACGTTCTCCGATCTCTCTGAACCCATTCAGCGCAAACCATCTCGCAGCGCAATTCGAATCTGCAACGCACCTGCTCTCCTGTTTCCCCGGCATTGATATCACAGTCGACCAGTTCCTCATAGAGTCTCAAGAAAAAAAAGATGCGATGTGGCCAACCGTGCAGCTCCTCCCGGGAGTACAGAAGTTAGTCCAGCACCTGGTGAAACATAACGTGCCGATCGTGGTCGCCACTGCTTCCTCACGGCGGAACTTTGATCGCAAGTCTGAGAATCTCAAAGAATTCTTTGACTACTTTCAGGGCAACATTGTCTGCGCTGATGATGTAGCAGGCAAGACTACGGGGAAGCCTGAGCCATACATCTTTCTGCATGCTGCAGGCGTCCTAGGCAAGGCAGTAGGCTCGACAGAGCAGTGCACCGATCCTGAGGCTGTGGAAAGGAGCAGAGGTCTCGTTTTCGAAGACGCCGTTTACGGCGTCCAAGCGGGGAAAAGAGCCGGAATGTCAGGTAAGTTGGTGTTTCAGAGTGGTAATCTAGGGCCTCATGTTTTCTTCAGTTGTATGGGTACCTGACGAACGCCTCCTGGATGTTGCTAGTGCTAGCCCATATATCCCAGATGAAATACTTACGTCCATCGGGCATTTCAAACCGGAGAAATGGGGCCTCCCGCCTTACGATACCGAATGACATGACCGATCATTAACTCTTCGGCGTGAGCCGTTACAATATGGATTATATCCAAGGTGTATGGAGACGTCATTTCCTTTTCAACCTGATTTATAAATGGATAATGAGCACTATAGATTTTGTAAAAGGTGCTGACATACACAAAGCTTGCTCTTTGTCGGTGCATTGGGCAAAATATTCCAAATTTGGCCCCTGCTGCAACTGAACATATCTTTTGTAGCTACCTTTCCGCATACCATCGCAATCACATTTGCTCTGATCTCGGGCATCACGTAACGTACCCTATGTCATGTTATGCTTGAGGCTTGCTTGACGGTCGCAATAGTTGTTGATCTAAGATACATTTGCAGGGATGGCAGCCGCGTCTGACATATCTGAGGAAGTGATAGATGCGGGTAAGTGAGAATTACGACTATTATGGCTGAAATGAGAATTTTGGAGCTTTCGCCTAGATCGATTTAGCCCTGAAGTTGAAATGTCAACAGCAAGGGTCCACTTTTTTTGCTTCAGAATGGAGTGGGACCATAGAAGTTATGTTGGACATTTTTTCGAATTCTTCTGTGTCTTGAGGGAGATATACTTGGCTTTGTGTGATCATCTCATACCAAGGATCCACTTTATCCCTGTCCGTACGTAAATGGTATGGACAGCGCTTGTCGACTGAATTGACTAGTTCAACGACGAACGTGAGAAGACGCATCCGCTGGCAGGTCACTACTGACGGCTGGCAGATGACAGAATCACAGTAGACAAGTACCGATGGGAACCTCAACCCCGGTCACGAACCACACAGATGCATCATGCAGGTCTGGGCCGCGGAACACTTGATGATGTATGCCGTAGCAGGTGATGATGAATCGTGGTCATGTCTTCTTACCCTAGGCCAAGTCCAAATGCAGCCTGCTGGACGCGGCATGAAACCAATTGGAATTTGAAGTCAACGAAGCGTGATGCATCGCGAGATCTCACCAACTAACCAGTCTTACAATACAACATGTTCTCCTGCATGAGCAGATCCCGTGTCCACTACAAATCGGCGCGCGGGTTCTGTTCCATCATGCCAAGCCTCTGTCTGCTGGTGTACACCACTATATCATAATGATGCGATAAGCTAGATTAGAGCAAGCGCTTCATTTTCATTTTTGAGGGCACTGTTTACGGTGTTCAGGAGCCGGAATGTCAGATAGGCTGTTCTCCTAAGTCCTCCGGGTACCTACATACCTCGCAAATGATTCATCAAGCGGAAGTGGGGTTTCCCGCCTGAAGATACTGATTGTACAATGACGGAAGAATTATTCCATTGAAACTTGATTTAGAAGTGGATATAGTATGTTGATCATACCTTACTGTGCTTACCAGAACATACAATGTGCACGACAATCGACCTTGCTTGTACATGGATTAAAAGTAGGAACCAGCTCCAGCATACGTGCGCGGATTGGCACTGCTAGTAACTGCCTCATCGCCTGACGAATCATCCGCTTCCAGTGTTAGCGCTTCCGTCTGTAGACGTGCGTATTCAACGGAACCAGGTCCGAATGCCGGGGAAGGAGGTGTGTAGGGCTTTGGATGCACCGCCAAAATCCCTGTGGGTATCCGCGCTTGCAAGTCCTGCTGTTTGGGCACAGGCTGAAATGTTAGCTACCCGTCAACACGAATGATGATGAGCACCCAATATCTCGCGCGATCAAAACACCTCCGACTTACCGAATCATTGATTTTCTTGTAGTGTTTCAAAAACACGCCCACACTGTCCAGTTCATCCGCGACACGTCCTTTTCGTCCTCGCTTCTCGCGGTCCCGCCCTACCGCAATACCAAGCCCGCCGTCCTTTATGTCCTCGAGCTCCTTCTTTGCCCATAGTAACCATGCCACCGCCTCCCCGCCCTTTTCCTGCACTGCACTCTCTCCTGCATTAACGCCAAGCCACTTGTGCGCAAGCGCTGCATGAAATGTCGATGTATCTGCAAGGTAGCGGCGCAACTCAACACAGACTTCTGCGTTCGAGTCTGGATTAGAAGACGGGGATAACGGGCGTGCGGAGCGGGGGGTCATGGCAAGCGTACGCGCAGAGGAGTAAAGCGACACGCATTCAAGGTGGAATTTGAATATCAGCGGGATAGAGGGGTGTGATTTGGGAAGCGGAGGGCCAGGGGATACTACGCTGTCGTATGCAGATTTGGAGAGGAACTTGCGAATTGCCAGAGTTTGCGCGTCAGCAAGTGCCATCCTAAAACATGACATCCAAAATGAGATGAAATGAGAAAGAGGAAGTGCACTTACTTTGCGAGGGCAACATTAACCTCCTTGCTCAGGTCAGGAGGCCTACCCGATGCACCCTCCCCAGCTTTATCCCAATCCAACAACACCTTCTCGCTTACATAGGTAAAAATCCCGCTTGCTCTGCACAACATCGTCACCGCAAAATTGAGCTTCTCATCCTTCGCTTTTCTCTCGATTTCTGAGATCGCTCGATCATACTCATAAGAACCAAGACTTGCAACCGTAACACACGCGAAATTTGACAACGCAAAGGCGTAAGTGAGCAATGAGGATGCAAGGTCCGCATGGAGCGATACAAGAGCGATTCTTGGGGACGTATGAAATAGATGTGCGGACAGTGTCGTGCGCCAGCTGAATTCTTTAGATCTCAGACTGGTCAGTAAAACGTGCAGTGGATCAGGTATCCGCAGAAAACTCACGGGGTTCGGATTTCAGACGAATGTCCCCTGATGCGACACAGGCCATGATACCATGCAAGTATGGGAGGTAGTCATCGAGAACCTAGGGGATATGTACTGTGCAATCCCGTGATTGGAAACGATAATGCGCACCTTGATCAAGCGCAGATAATCCTTCTCGTCTGTGTCAGTGCGTTTGGTCACTTTTAGAGCACCGCGCAAGTTCGCTCGGGCCTGGGTGGCTTCAGCGATGTGACTTGTATATGCATTGGAGGCCGTGGTATCGACACAAAAGTCTCCAAAAGAGATAGCGCCGGTAGTTGGGAGCTCGTAAAGATAAGTGCTCATTCTGCTTTCATTGGTCAGGAGAAACAAGTGTTTAAGCTATCAAACTGCTATTTGAACAAAAATAGGAAACCTCAATGAACAAGATAAAAGATGATCTGACCCAGGCTCGAACTGGGGACCTTCTGTGTGTTAGACAGATGCGATAACCAACTACGCCATCAGACCGATGTCAAAGGTCGCCGTCTGAATTTCAAGATCAGTAGGTATTTAAAAATGGAAATGGCACTTTGGTGGCAGCGACTGTCAACTTAAGAATCGATCATCGTTCGCTATCCTCGCAGAAAACACGGCACCTTCATCATCACGGGACATGTTAAAGCCTTGATGCCTAGGGCTACACCCGTTAAATGTTTGCGACAAGTGAGAATCCGGAGCACATTTCTCTGCCAAAAATTGAAAGATGAAGTTTTTATGGCGATGACACCACAAAACCCACTTAGGCTAGTGACTGCGGCCGTAGCGGGAACTATATTCTAATCAATCTGGGGATATTTACTGCCGAGTACAACGGTAATTCAACCTCCATTACGCAGCTGCATGTCATATAAATATCAGAAATCCGGGTCGAATTGTCCTTGACCTCTTGCATTTCTGAAGTTCAGGCTCCTCGCACCACTGATACCAGTAAACGCTTTGGTAGGTCAGACACTACAAGTTTTCTGTCACCTTACATAACCTAGTGTAGGCATGATGAATAGCTTGAAAGGGTCAACGAACAATTTTGATACGCGGCCAGCTATCATCGGGCCAACCCAAGTTGGTGGGCTTTTGAGCGTTACATTATTCGGTTGCCTTGTCTGCCAGTCCTACTTGTATTTTACAAGATTCACCAGCGACGGCTTCGCCCTGAAAACCACCGTGAGTCGGTTACTACTGTGCAGTGTGTCTCATTGATCGCCTCATCATGATACGGTTAGGTATGCGCAATCGTGTATGCTCCATGTTTGACTTGGTTCGAATGGTATTCATACCTGTTCTGCAGTTTGATTCAGCTGGGCCACTTTGTCTGCATTATATTGACATTGTGGACAATGACCGTCAGCACTTATGGGGACCCATCTCGACTCGATGTCCTTCCTATAGCGGCAGACCTGGCCATTATATTAAGTAGCTTAACGGTATTTATCGTGCAGGTAAGTGATTTCGAATGTATATTGATTATTTGGTGCTTACGGGTGGTGTCAGTCATTTTATGCCTTTCGACTTTGGAGGTTATCTAGAAGTATTTTCTTGCCCATTCTTTGCGAGATGATGTCCATGGTCGCACAAATTTGCATGCTCATTCTCTCAGCAAGGGCGATTTCCATGACGGACCTCACGACTTTTATACACAGTCAGATTGTGCTGATTGGGCTCTCTTGGATTGCACGTGCACTCTGTGGCTCGACCACCACCGCCGGCGTCGCCTGCAGTTTGAAAAAGATAAAGGTCTCTGATTTCAAGTATGACTAATATGCGTTTGGTGTCGCCTACCATTCCTTACTATATCTGTTATAGCATGGTGACGACAGTCGACCGGTTGATTCATTGGACACTTGGTAAGATAGAAAGTGCCTTAATTGGGTGAATGCCTTCTAACGTCACCTCGTAGAGACTGCTATGATCACCAGGTATTTACCTCTTTCTTTTGGTGTTTCCTTTAATGATCTGTCAGTTTGATGTCCTTAATTGTGACATTGTTGGTAAGGATTTCGCCACCCATATATTCCCCGGATGAAGTGATTTCTGACTAGCTTCAAGTTTATATTCCAGAAACAAAACTGTGAGTGCGTTGGTAACGCATTTGGCCACGACTGAAATGACGCAGTTGTGTGGTTTGGAGTATGGTTGATGTGGCCCAATGGTAATTGAAATGCTCCGAATTAAAAAAAATATTGACCCCCCATATTGTGCAGTCGTAGGGAACTCCTTGCTAGCCTCGTCAGTCGCCAAATGGGCTCGACAGAAATAAACCAGACGAACTTACCGACATGACATATAGGTTGAATCGACGATTACTGCTTCGAGAGACTCGGAGGGCCTCAAGAGATAATACCCAGGGTGGTAGTTCGGTGAGCCCCATCTGAATAACTGCGGATAAATTATGATTTTGTTTCAGAACACAATTGTTTTCAGAGCCGTAACTACGCAATCACACGGTGACTCGCCGGAGAATATCGAGAACCGAGATATTGAAGCATTTCAAGAAACTGAACACTCGATCAATCAGGAGCAAAAATGGGTTTCGAATCCTGTAGTGGTCCATGTGTCTCAAGATGACGAAACTCATTCCTGATTATGTGGCAAGTGTACAGCCAGATGATATGCTCTTTAGTAGGTTGACATACAAAATGACGTCGACATATTTTGGAGTCCTCGCAAACGGAAAGATGACGCAGTGAAGGTGTACTCGTAACAACGAATAAAGTAATTCGGAGCTGTATTTCGTGGGTGCAGGGACCTAGTAGTACTAGTGGAGTGAAGCTAATGATGGCAGCACGCGAGATTCATGTGGCCGCTTCAAGTCGTCGTATGTAAGATTATATATTGCGCAGATTCAATTTTGCTTGTTCTCTACTATAATACTTTACCTGCAATGTTCTTCTCGATTGCGAGGGCATTCTAAGTCACTGCAGATATTCTGTGCAGTGATCCACAGATCAGCGCCTGATATTGCAGATACGTCCAAGATATCAATCCATCCAATATGCAATTGAATAAGCCCGTAGAGGAACTACATAAAATTTGCGGCAGCCTTGCGACACACGATATCATTAGTGTCTCGAACGTGTCTCCGCACGACTCGCCGTGGTGTAAATATAACGTTACAACAACAATTTGCACAGGGGCTAAGACCAGTCAAGATGAACAACCATTCATGAGCGAATGTCAAGGTGTGTTCTGATAGAAAAAAACGTCACATCAGTAGGTTTCGAACTTACACAGTGCAAGAGAAATAGATTTTGATTCTGTTGTGACAACCATCAGGCTAAGATCAATCAAGTTGAATTTCTAAACAAACCATCCATGAGTGAATATCAAGGTGTTCTATAGGAAAAAAACCTCGTCGTCGGCAAGTTTCGAACCTGCACAGGCCGAGAAACAGATTTCTGATTCTGTTGTGGCAACGACCTGTCTAACACCAGTTGCGGTGAGCTTCTAAAGAAATCATCCATGAGCGAATGTCAAGGTGTTTTCTGATAGAAAAAAACATCGTCAGCGGCAAGTTTGGAACCTGCGTAGTCCGAGAGAAACGGATTTTGATTCCGTTGTGGAAACCACCAAGTTATGGTGAACTTCTAAAGAAATCATTCATGAGTGAATATCAAGGTGTGTTCCAAAAAAAACCTCGTCGGCAAGTTTCCCTGTCTAAGACCAGTTATGGTGAACTACTAATGAAACCATCCATGAGTGAATATCAATGTGTGTTCCGATAGAAAAAAAACATCAGCAGGTTTTGAACCTGCAGTCTAAGAGAAACAGATTTTGATTCTGTTATAGTAACCACGCGTTTATGGCCTGTTACGATGCACTTCTAGAGAAATCATCATGAAGGAATATCAAAGTGTCTTCCAATAGAAATAAAACTGTAGTTCAGCAGGTTTTGAACCTGCGTACTGCCACGGAAACAGATTTTAATTCCGTTGTGGTAACCACACTGGCCATGCTACTTTCGCTTTTCCAATTGACGAGACTTTGTAAGTCGAAAACCTATGCAGCCCCTGATTGACACAGCCCGCAAAAGATAACATGGACGATAAAACTGCCTCTATGAGGGACGAAGACAGAGATAATTCTAGGGGCCACGCAGCAATCCAGTCCATCCCGAATACAGCATTGAGACCACACGTGACCTCGAACTCCGCACGGCAATGAGTTACCGAGGCCATGGAAATTTCAGCGAAACACGAACTTGAGCCCAAATGGCCGAGCGAACGGGTAATCGAAGAAGAAACGAGAGAAGAATGCGACTCAAGGTCAAGTTGGCAAGACAGCCGATTTGAATGAGGTCCCAGTGGTAAAACACGATATGACCCACTCCCTTATGGTAGCTGGAATAAATCTACATGACACATTAGAATGATGATACAGGGTGTTTGGAGGTTGATGGAAGCACTTAACTTACTAAGAAGGTTCTGAGAAGTGGAAGCCTTGGAAATAGAGCACAGTGGTCCGGCTTTCCATAGAGGACAAACACGTCATTGCCGCAGCTGGGCGGCCAATATGAGCGTTACAGTGGGGAGTTAAAACAATTAAGCCTCTTGACGATCGCCGCATCTAACCAATAAATATTTATTATCTTGCCAAAAGGGAATTTACACGTTTTGTGGTCGTTAACATAACGCCGATGATGAATCCTCGCAGAAAACATAGCCCTTCATCACAAGACATGTCAAAGCCTTGACGCACAGGGTCACACACTTGAAATGTTCGCGACAAGCGAGAATCTGGAGCACATCTCTGCCATAAATTAAAAGATGAGGCGATGACAACAAGGCTAATGCAACTGCGGCCGTAGCCGAAACTTTGTTCTTCCGAGTACTAAACGGTAACTTATCCGAGCTCAACTTGAAGCTCCATTACGCACCATGCTGTATAAATGTCGGAAATCGAATTGTCGGATTTGTCCTTGACCTCGTGCATTTCTTCAGGCGCATCAAGAACTGGTACAGGAAACGCTTTGGTAAGTCAGATACAACGACCAGACTATTTCCTATCACCTTGCATAACCTACTAGTAGTGTGGGCACGATGAATAACTCAGAAGGCTCAGCGAACAGTTTTGATGCGCAACTGGCCATCATCGGGCCAACCCAAGTCGGTGGGTTTTTGAGTGCTGCATTATTCGGTTGCCTTGCCTGCCAGTCCTACTTGTATTTCACAAGATTCAGGAGTGATGGCTTCGCCCTGAAAGCAATCGTGAGTCTGTTACTGCTGTGCAATGTACCTCATTGATCACATCATTATGTACTGTTAGGTATCTGCAATCACGTATGTTCCGTGTTTGACTTGATTCGAATGGTGTTGATACTCATTCTGCAGTTTGATTCAACTGGGCCACTTTGTCTGTATAATATCAACATTGTGGACAATGACTGTTAGCACATATGGTAACCCATCTCAACTCGATGTCCTTCCTCTAGCGGCAGACCTGTCCATTGTATTGAGCAGCCTGACGGTATTCATCGTGCAGGTAAGTGATTTCGAATGTGTATTGATTATTTGGTGCTTACGGGTGGTGTTAGTCATTTTATGCCTTTCGACTTTGGAGGTTATCTAGAAGTGTCTTCTTGCCCATTCTTTGCGAAATGATTTCTGCAGTCGCACAAACTTCTATGCTCGTTCTCTCAGCAAAGCGTTTTTTATGACGGACCTCACGACTTTTATACACAGCCAGATTGGGCTGATTGCGCTATCTTGGATTGCACGTGCAGTCTGCGACTTGATCACCACCGTCGGTGTCGCCTGGAGTTTGAAAAAGACACAGGTCTCTGATTTCAAGTATGATTATGTACCCGATGTTGCCTACCACTTCTTACTACATCTGTCATAGCATGGTGATGACAGTTGACCGGTTGATCCATTGGACACTTGGTAAGCTAGGAAGTGCCTTAATTGGGTGAATACCTTCTAACGTCATGTCTACGCAGAGACTGCTATAGCCGCTAGGTATTTACCTCTTTTATCAGGTGTTTCCTTTAATGATCTATCAGCTTGATGTCCATGACCGTGATAATGTTGGTGAGGATTTTTCCACCCATATATTCTCCCGGATAAAGTGATCTTTAACTAGCTTCAAGTTTATATTCCAGAAACAAAACTGTGAGTGCGTTGGTAATGCATCTGGCCACGACTGAAGTGACGCAGTTGTGTGGCTCGGAATATGGTTAATATGGCCTAATGGTAATTCAAATGCTCCTAATTTAAAAAATATTGACCTCCCATACTGTACAGTCGTAGGGAATTCCTTACTAGCCTCGTCAGTCACCGAATGCGCTCGACAGATGATAAACCCGACAAACTTACCGACCTGACATATAGGTTGAATCGGCGGCTACTGCTTTGGGAGACTCGGAAGGCCTCAAGAGGTGATGCCCAGTGTGATGGTGGTTTGGTGAGCACCATCTGAATAACTGCGCATAAATTATAATTCCGTTTCAGAGCACAATTGGTTTCAGGGCCATATCTACGCAATCACACGGAGACTCGCTGGAGAACTTCGAGAGCCGAGATGGTGAAATGTTCCAAGAAACAGAATACTCAATCAATCAGGAGCAAAAACGGGTTTTGAACCCTGCAGTAGACCATATGTCTCAAGATGACGAAACTCATTGCTGATTATGGGGCAAGTGTACGGCGAGATAATATGCTCCTCACTAGGTGACATTAAGTGTAAAAATTGATCGAAGCTTATTTGTAAGTGAATGTTCCGTCAAGTTCCTCAGTAGAGTTTAACTATACTGCATAGGCTCAAACATTCATTGAAGATGGGCACGAAGTACCCGGTTCAAGTTGAACTTGGTCAAAGGAAGGATTCCACTGGTTAAAACGGGCATAATAGAGGCTAGTGGAAAGACTTAAAAGCTGGAAGGCACAAACGACACGCGCGAGGGTAAACCAATCAAGAACAAATTTATATTTTTGCTATGTACAAATGTCGTCGACATGTTTTGGAGTTCTCGCAAACGGCAGGATGACGCAGTAAAGGTGTACTCGCAACAACGAATAAAGTAATTTGGAGTTGTATTTCGTGAGCGCAGACCTGGGGACTTACTAGTACTAGTCATGGAGTGAAGCTAATGATGACCCGCATGAGAAACGCATGGGGCCGCTCCAAGTCGTCATATCTATCTATCTAAGGACAGAACAATTTGCAACCATGCACGCCCCACTTGAGCCCCTTTTACGCTCTGCTTTCAATTACTTTGTTACTTTATTCCACATTTTGTAACTGAGATCGTGATCAATACCGGCGGAGTTCGAATATTCCTGTCATTCATTGCAATGGTGTCCAGGTGTTCCTTGCAGGGTATTGTGGGGATTCAAAATACCTCTCCGTACTCACTGGATAAGAAACGCTTCTGGAAAATAGACAGACATCAATTCCAACATCCACCCGTTCTCACCACGAGCAGATCTCATTCGGAATGCCGCTGTAATCTTCCGGGATGAACTACCTATGGTGGACAAAGCAGCTTGGGAATGTGTGGACCACCTTTGTCGACCCACCATGACCGTCTACAACAAACCTTTCGGAGGGATTCCCGTGATAGGGTTGGGATACTTTCGACAAGTAGGGCCTGTTGTTAACGAAGCAGGAGACGCTCACCATGCACAATGCTCGTAGACTTCTTATTCCCACACCACATCCTCCAAGACCCAGAGGAATGTATCCAACACGCCTTCCTATCTCCACAAAATATCTTCTTCGACGAATCTAAAGATGTCGTACTCGACTCACTCCACCGTGGACAGTAACCCATAGATATTTTTCACTGATACGACCTGCATATACCACAACGTTCAATGGCTCGCAGGGACTGACACTGTGACGCGCCATGCTCGACCTTCGCACCGAAGTATTTGCGCATGGTCAGCTGTACATAACACTGTTGGAGTGTGAAATAGGGGATATTCAAGCATTGTGGTCAACGACAAAGAGACGGTGAACGAGTTTACAATTCATCACTGCTGCAATAAATAGAGATTGACTGCCCGCAGGAGAGCGGAGCGCTTGTGTAAGATTATGGTATATTGTAGGTTCAATTTTACCTGCTCTCTAGCAATATAATATTCTAACCAATAGTCGTGTGCCGTGAGAGGTGACAGACTTGCTTGGTGACCAATATGAGGAGGACGTCCGGGAAATGGAAAGTCTAGGGTCATATCTACGATAGACTTTCCATAAGCCTGACTTTCACAGTATGAGCGTCACTAAGTGGAGATGCCCAAACGCGGAGCCCTTTTGTCTCCAGAAGTAAACAAAAGCGACAATGTAAGTTCTTTAAGTTACTTACTTCCGAATCCAACGGCGATCCAAGCTCCATTGCGCATGCTATGTGTATAGATATCGGAGATCGAGTTGGATCTGTACTTGACCTTATCGTACACTTCCTCAGACTCCTCCGCACCACCAACTGGTAGCGAATACTTTGGTACTAAGTCAAACACATTGGCACAGCGATCAGACTATTTCCCATCGCCTTACATAACCTAGTATGGGCACGGGCACGACTCAGATGAATCGCTCAGAAGGCTCAGCAAACAATTTCGATGCACAGCTGGCCATCATCGGGCCAACCCAAGTTGGTGGGCTCTTGAGTGCTGCATTATTCGGCTGCCTTGCTTGCCAATCATACTTGTATTTTACAAGATTCACAGGCGATAGCTTCGCCCTGAAAACAACTGTGAGTTGGTTACAGTCTGCTGCACAATGTATCTTATTGATCGCATCATTATGATACGGTTAGGTATCTGCAATCATGTATGTTCTATGTCTGACTTGGGTCGAATGGTATTCATACCCGTTCTACAGTTGATTCAGTTGGGCCACTTCGTCTGCGTGATATTGACATTATGGACAATGACTGTCAGTACTTATGGTGACCCATCTCGACTCGATGTCCTTCCTCTAGCGGCAGACCTGGCCATTATATTGAGTAGCTTGACGGTATTCATCGTGCAGGTAAGTGATTTCGAATGTATATTGATTATTTGGTGCTTACGGGTGGTGTCAGTCATTTTATGCCTTTCGACTTTGGAGGTTATCTAGAAGTGTCTTCTTGCCCATTCTTTGCGAAATGATTTCTGCAGTCGCACAAACTTCTATGCTCGTTCTCTCAGCGAAGGCGTTTCCTATGACGGACCTCACGACTTTTATACACAGCCAGATTGTGCTGATTGCGCTATCTTGGATTGCACGTGCAGTCTGCGACTTGATCACCACCGTCGGTGTCGCCTGGAGTTTGAAAAAGACACGGGTCTCTGATTTCAAGTATGACTATGTACCCGATGTTGCCTACCACTTCTTACCATATCTGTTATAGCATGGTGACGACAGTTGACTGGTTGATTCATTGGACACTTGGTAAGATAGGAAGTGCCTTAATTGGGTGAATACCTTCTAACGTCACCTCAACGTAGAGACTGCTGTGGTCACCAGGTATTTACCTTTTTCATTAGGTGTTTCCTTTAATAATCTATCAGTTTGATGTCCATGACTATGATAATGTTGGTAAGGATTTTGCCACCCATATATTCCCTCAGATGAAATCATCTCTAACTAGCTTCAAGTTTGCAGTCCAGACACAAAACTGTGAGCACCTTGGTAATTTATCTGGCCACGACTAAAATGACGCAGTTGTGTGGTTCGGAATATGGTTGATGTGGCCCAATTGTAACTAAAATGCTCCTAATTAAAAAAATATTGACCTTCCACAATTTGCAGTCGTAGGAAACTTCTTACTAGCCTCGTCAGTCGCCAAATGGACTTGGCAGATGATAAATATGATCAACTTACCGACGTGACATATAGGTTGAATCGGCGGTTACTACTTCAAGAGACTCAGAGGGCCTCAAGAGGTAATGCCCAGCGTCGTGGTGGTTGTTTTATGAGTACCATCTAAATAACTGCGCATAGATTATAATCCCGTTTCAGAATACAATTGCTTTCAGAACTAGAGCTACGCAATCACACGGAGACTCGCCGGAGAACTTCAAGAACCAAGACATTGAAGCCTTCCAAGAAAACGAATGCTCAATCAATCAGGAGCAAAACCGTATTTCTAGTCCTGCAGCGGTTCATGTGTCTCAAGGTGACGAAACTCATTGCTGATTATGGGGCAAGTGTACGGCGAGATGATGTGCTCTTCATTAGGTTTTAAAATTTGATCGAAGCTTTGTTTGTAAGTGAATGTTCCGCAAAGTTTGGATCAAACGTTCATTTTCTAATACTAAGCACCTGCGACACTTGTACTAGTATCAATCGTAAGTAAGAGTGACATGAGCCAATGAAAGAATGGATGCCTCGATGTGTTTTTACACGTCAGAGAGGTGGTCTTCCACATTAAGGACCCACGCCTGTGGCAGTGTAGTAAGCTTAAGTAGTACTACGCCACAGGAAACCTTCCGAAAGACCTCTCACACCTTTTATTCCGTTCACAATCTCTTGGTGTTTGCTAAACATATTGAACTCGGGTGGTTAGCCTAGCCTGAAAATTTGGCCTATCACATTTTGTGTGACCCGGGAGCTGCTGTTTCATCAGGAAATTCACACATTCCTTGACGTGCTTAATCAGCTTAACTCACTTATCTCAAAACTTGTTTGCTCTCTCTCACATCATTCACCTGGCATATCTTATATTTTTTGAGTGCAAAATATAATAAAACATGTATATTAATATATCTCAACATTTTTTTTCTGAATTCACTCACATTGAAATTTTGGACAAGTAGATTCAATTTCACCAAGGCAGTTAAGTGTAAATAAGTCTGCATAAGGGCACGTCAAGGAATGTGTGAATTTCCTGATGTTGCCAGTGTTTGGAAATGCAGACTTCGAAGTTCGGAGTACTTGTTAACAACATTGGCTACATCACTACAGTACTTGATGTCAATGGATAGCAAGGTTCCTGGTATGCACAAAGTTGAAAGCTCCACCACATACTGCTACCTCCACTATCTAACTAGTAACCCGTGGGCACCCGTGCCGAGCAACCTCATGCTGACGACCATGCTACTATATATCAACACAAGCTGTCCTTGGTCATCTCAGACGAGGCAACATGCTGAGCCCAAAGGCAGATTCTTCAAGGGGATTGCCTAGAGACGTAGAGAGTGAGGGAGCTGCCGAAAAGATGGATGCTTATAGCTCAAATATCACCTCGCAGGCCTTCTTGGCTTTCATCTCCCCTGCCACTCCCGAACCCACCTATGTCAACATCCCTGCGATTCGTCTGGTCTAACCCTGATCTGCAACCTGCCTCGCTGTATGTTCATATTGATGTGGCAAACATGAGGATGACTTGCAGCTGCCCTCGTAGCCATGGCTTACAGTACAGTCAACCTCCTCTCCTGTATCCACTGTCGAATTACACCTTACTATGGCCGACAGACTTCTTGATCCTCGCTTGCGCGACTCTGGAAGGAAGGAGCAATACAAGTTTGCGGGATTTTGAAGATTACTCGTGGCCAATCAGAGGTGTAAGTATCACTTTTTTTAGCCTGTCTTTTGTCATTGCATAGTTCATGATTCATCGTGTAGCTCATCAATAATCGGATGCACAGTATCACAACATTTGGTACTATTGATACCCAGAATTCCAACCACAGAACAAGCATGCAAAATTGAGAGGACAACCAACAGGAAGATGGTTGTGCGACAGTGAATTAGACACCCTGTGCAAGCTGGATCATAGATGGTGGCGCAGATGTCCACAGGCATTAGGAAGAACAAATCTGAATTGTGCCACAACTTGAACACAATTTTATAGCAATTCTTTCTTATTTATTGAAATGACAAAATACTTTCGCTTTGCCAAGATACATAGGGTATGGGTTCTATTTGACATCTCTGTCTGTTACTGATGAGATGAGCGTACCCCAGGCCCACACGATACAATAAAACATAATACAGAGTACTCATGATCTTGCATCTACACATGCTACACAATTCACATATTATGCCCTATGGATCCACCCAGATACCATATATCAATGACAAGATAGATGACATTGGCATCATTTCCACCTCCTCTAGACTTCCCAAGCTGACTTTGGTATGCGGTATGATTCCTGAAGTGATTCCTATTTATGATGCAGTTGCACTTAGGGAAAATAATTTGATTTGCATGAACCTCACAGAGCTTTGTTCTACATTTCACAATGCCGCATATTCTTTCAATACCTTTGCTTCCAGTATTTTTGCAAACTATGATCTTGCTCACCGAGCTTCTTATGTAAGTACTTTTTTGTTCATTGTCACCCCTGTTCACTTTGCATTTCTCTTGTATGGTGACTTGGCTGAATTGATCATGAATTTGAATCTCTTGGAGTGGTGACAGGATTGACTGGGTACTGCGTGTTGTGAGGCTGAGTTTGATGGGTGGGAACTTGCCAACTCACAAAATTGTTTAGTACAATCAAATGTCCAATCCCGTCGATGCTCCTGAGTCCAGACACTGTATCTATTCCATGTCAGTGCTGGAGAGAACCTGTTAGCAACATAGCCAGGCGCTAAGGAACTTGAGTGGTGTCTGCAATGGGCACTCTATAAAGAGCTACATATGGCCTGTGCATATCAGTCACCCAGTGCAGAGTGCACTAGTTGCTTCAGGTTGGAGGTAGGCACAATGTGCTGTCTCACAACCGCGTCTCAGTGATGGGTTCTACGATGACGGATAGACTTAGAAGTGATGAGCTTCTAAGAAGTCAAAGTATAGACAATAAGCTTATCGGAGCTTATTGAAAGGAAGTTCAGGGTCGAGGATCAAGTAGATTCAAGTTAAAGAAGTACAAAGGATATCTGTGCGTATTTATATGTAAGATTGAAGCGGAGCGCAAATATGTAAGTATCGCTAGATTAAGTATGAAGTCAGATAGCCAATAGGAAGACACATGCTCATAGATGAGTCAGAGGCATATGAACCAATGAATGCACGCATGTGCAAAAGGGAGTCATAGGTGTGGAGCTGAAGGTATAAAAGGTACGAGCCAATGAGGCGACACACAAGTCATAGGTAAATGCAAAGGAAAAGATAAAAGGAAATACGACACCAGATGTAGTCCTTGAGCCAGAGAGTTGTTTGTGTGAACCAGGGGGTAGTGTGTGTTGAAGCACAGAAGAAGGCATTGAACGCGACAGAGGCATTTGAGGTGTGAGAGGCACGAGGAGTGCAAAGAGTGCACACAAGCGCGATGACACGCACCAAACTGGTCTGGTGCATGGCTGACTAAGCACTACTGCAGCTGAAAAATAGTACCAGGACTATAACAGCTTAGTGTTCCTCTATTCAGAAATTAATCCATGATGCAGAATCGAAAGTTTCTTTTGCTCGTAAAAAGTTTGCTTATTACAGTGGCTCAAAAAACTGTCCGCATGTTTTGGCATTTTTCACTATCTATAATATTGTGTGAGAACAAACAAATGCCTCAAAAACATGCTTATACCACATTGTAGTATGGCTTCAGGGCTTTCATTTGAGCCCTACACCGTGGGAATCGGTGGAGATATGGTGGAGATACAAGGCTCACAAAATGGTGACTCATGCGGACAGTTTTTTGACTCAAGTATTTTACAGTAATAACCAGGTATTCTAGTATTTTGTATGACCTCCCTTGGCTTTAATTACTGCCTCTATCCTTCTAGGCATACTCTCAATTAATTTCTGGCAATCCTCAGCTGTGATCTTCCCCCATTCCACTGCTACTCTCTCCCAAAGCTCCCATACTCCTTTAGGGGGGTTTTCATAGGCTTGAAGCTTTTTCTTGAGTGTTCCCCAGAGATGTTCAATGACATTGACATCAGGAGACTGTGCTGTCCAGTCAAGAACATTGATGTTATGTTCTTCAAACCATTCCCTAGCTCTTCTGGATGTGTGCTTGGGATCATTATCCTGTTGGAAAATGATATCTTCTTCATCAATCCCTGATTCTGCCAAGCTAGGCAGCAAGTGGTCATTTAAAATGTCCACATACTGCTCAGCATTCATCTTTCCCTCAACCTCAGCAAGCATTCCCACACCATTCCATCCCATACAGCCCCATACCATTAAAGAACCTCCTCCAAACTTGACAGTCCCATTAACTCTCTGTCTGTTAGGCCATCTCCCTTCTTTTTCCATACATACACTTCCCATCTGACCCAATCCTATTGATTTTGGTCTCATCTGACCATATAACACGCTTCCAGTCCTCTACAGTCCAGTGTTGATGAGCTAAGGCAAAGGCTAGTCTTCTCTGCCTATGTTTGATGGAGAGAAGAGGCTTTTTCTTCTTTGTTACTGCCTTGAGATGAGCTGCCTTGAGAACATTCCTCACAGTTTGTGAAGAGACAGGGGTAGTGATGGTGGAATTGATATAATGGGTGGCTTGGACAGCATTATCAGCCTTTCCTGTAGTGATATGTTAGATAATAGCCCTTTTGTCAGTAGAGGTAAGCTTGGATGGACGTCCTCCACAAGAGTTTTCCTTGTCTGGGTGGCTTTCTTTGATGAACTTGGCCACAGTGGACTTGCATACTCCAGTTCTAGAGGAAATTTGGCGAGCAGAGAGGCCAGCATAAGACAGAGAGAGGATATTATCTCTTTGAGCAGAGGAGATGGCTTTCATGGTGATTATGACTATGATACATGAGATATTCTGGTTTATATAGTTAGATATAGTCATAAAATAACATAATGACACCACTTTATAATTTATATAATAGTGGCATGATTTTTATGGTGTCATAAATAATGATTTATATAGTTTTAATATACACTCAAAAAACTGTCCACATGAGTCATCATTTTATAAGCCTTATATCTCCACCATATCTCCGCCGATTCCCACGGTGTAGGGCTCAAATAAAAGCCCTGAAGCCATACTACAATGTGGTATAAGTATGTCCTTGAGGAATTTGTTCATTCTTACACAATATCATAGATAGTGAAAAATGTCAAAACATGCGGACAGTTTTTGAGCCACTGTATTTCTAATTCATTTTTCATGGGTGTGTTTATGCATGTTTGGCTACAGAAACTACTTCATAAGATTCCCACAGATGTCAGGTGACCCCAGCACATGGAGTTACCCTGCAGAGAAACTCATGAAACACATTATGATTCACTCGCGTCATTTCTATGCATCTACAAAAAAGTGCAGATTTATGCTTCAAATATTACATAATTGATATTCCTCCTAGGATAGCCACTAATAGTCACCTGATCTCAAATTTATGCATAGCCATTGATATCCCACATGACTTCTTCTCACACCCTTGAGCATATTACAAATCAACTATGACAATATTCAATAAATAGGGTAGGTCAGCACCCCTACAAAAATGTGGGAAAACAGTAGCATAGCCATTCATTTTGTCTATATAAGACCCACCTTTTTGTCAATAAAAAAAGAGATTTTCTCCCCCTCAAAAAAATATAACTGAGAGTGAAGTGTGACCAGCACTATCAGCACACTGTCAAGAACATTGTCAACAACAGTAAGATTGGAAGTCTACACTGTGAGATAGCACTACCTTGAGCTCACTGTGCTCAACAACTAGCAAGACCCTGAGCTCACTGTGTCTGACAACCAGCAAGACAACAATTTTTTTTTTCTTTGACAAATTCATTCTAGTTTCTTTCATCATCTTTCTCTCTGTTTTTCTTTCTCTGTTGTCTGTTTCCTTGCTTCTGTTTCTTTTGAATCTTTCTCTTTTCTTCTTTTTCTTTGATTACTGGTCTCTCTCTCTCTTTCAAAGTTTGTTGGTGCTGAGTGTCCTTGTGTTTTTGATATTTGTGTTGTCTCTTTAGTCCATCTAAGGCCAGAGTAGCTTAGTAGGAGAGACTTCAGAAGTTGAAGCAACACTCTATCTTACACATCTGAGTAGCGATACTGAGTTGAGGTCTTCACTGACTGATAGACTCTAGTTATTGAAAGGGGACTTGGTATTGAAATCCAAGGACGTCCGTTCCTGCTAACTGCTTAATACTCATAGTGAGTTCCTTGGCAGCAGGATCAATAGTAAGCTAGAAGATCTCTGAAGTAGTGACTAGTCTTGACCGGGGATTCTACCTGCTTGTCTGAGAAGGTGATTGTTGTAACTTCCCACAAATTGCAGTAGCACAATTGTTGCAAAACACCTGCATTCCATTGGAGAGAATCATTCGGCCAGTTACTTTTGTTTCTTAGTTTGTTTGACTTCTGTGTTTTTCTTTGAAGTTTAGTTGTTTCGAGAATCTTTGTCATTGTCCAAGAGTTTGCTGATCTCACAGAAGTGACTCATTTGCTGACCGTAGCCTGGGGAACATAAACAGCCACCCACGTACAACCACGTTATCAGTCATTGGTATTTGTCTGAATCACTGACCGTGGAGATATTTGGTTTTATAGGTCTTTATCTATAGATCATCTATCTAAGAAGACAGCGAGGAGTACTGGAAGAATGTGCGGTTAGCGACGGTGGAGGAGGTGAGCATAGGCGAGGTAGGGAGTGATGATGGCAAGCCAGATGAGGTAGCAGAGGATGAGGATGGAGGCCTCGTTGGGACAAGAGTAGATGGCGATGCATAGAAGGAAAAATAATAGTAGGGGCGCAAGAAGGTGTTCTTGTAACAGAACTGATGTTCCAGAGACATAGATAATTCTCTCAAATAAGTACTAGCTTGATCGATTCCACCGGGTACAAGTGCAGTAAAGAGAGTGAGTCAAATGATCCTCTATGAGCCTATAAAATATGAATAGAAATGAAAGTTGTTGACCACCACTGCAACCAGTGCCCGTATCGAGCGGTGAGATCAGATTTTGTGCCAGTGGAGACATACATCATACTGGGACTAGGGTCCAGGCGCTGGCCCGGTTTTGTTATGAAACAGGGTGACCACATTCCTTCTATAATAATACAACCAGTAGATTTTGAGCCTTGTGTTCCGATCAACCTGCGATGTTCTTCAAAGGCTTCAAGTATGGAGTGAATCATTTGAGCATTCATGGTTTCCTTGCAGTAATTTTTCATCCTCTCATGAGTTCCCCTTTTGACACCCCCAGTGTGTTCACCCAGTCCAGCAGTAAATACAGCATAGAAAATTGGCAGGTGCTTGTCTCGAGCAACAAACTTTCTTCGGTGCCAGCCTGAACAACTCATTTACTGCAAATGCACTAAGGGTAAGAGACATGGGTTCTTGCTCCTACAATTTCATCATCCTATGCAACAACACGCTCTCACAATATTGGTTTCAGACTGTATCCCAGATTCTGCAGGCAACAACAACAACAATGGCTCATTTGCATCAAGATACATGCAGTAATCATGCATCGCGTGTGCAGAGGTGTTGGAGGTGGTGAAAATGGAATCTTGTGTGGGAGTCTTCTTCACCACCCCCAACAGCATTGCCAACATAAAGTAGTTTCATCCTAGAATCAGTTGTGCTGTTCACCCATTTGTCTTTATAGTTGAGGATAGACTGAGCGACGAGCTTAGGAACGGGCTCAATGTCAAGCAGTCAGGAGAGCAGAGGAATTGGAGAGGCAAAAAGATGAAGCAGAAAGGAGAGCAGAGGAGCAGGTGAGATTCTTTCCAGTATTCATTGCACTATTTACTCATCTATTCTCGCAGGTTAGTGTTTAGTTGCAAGCAGAAATAAACCAAATGTGAGCTCAGTATGAGCAGCCATAGTTCTCCTTTTCCTTTCTTTATCATCAGTGTCCTCATCATCATTAGACTCGGTTGCAGTATACATAGAGCATATCAGAACTGACCTTCTCATCTCAGAATCTGTTCAATTGGCAGGGCTGTTCTCATTGGTAAACAAAAAAATTCCTTTGCATTCAATGTCAGGGCACATTACAGTTGCAACATATGAGACCGTAAACCTCAAGGCCGCAAATGAACCATGATCAGTCGGCCAAATGATCATGAAACCTGTGGCTAATGCCAATGTTTGTCATTGTTGCTCATATCATATTGTAGATATCATAGACTGAATGGTGACATCCCAGCTGTCTTCATGGCAGTTCAAAGGAGATCCATATTCAACATCCAGTACTGCAATTGTTGAACATCGTTCCTGCAATACCACTAGATGTTTGGAACTGTCAAGTTGTTCCATGCTCTGGAAGCATTGTCCCTGATTGCAACCACAATGATCATGATGGATTCCAGGTTATGTTCTTTACTTGAACTCTGACAAAGACTTACTAGAGGGTGATATCCTCTGACAACACTGCCCAGCACTCCAGAGTTCCTAGTCAGGTTTCAGTTGCACATGACATTCATGACCCCCTGTTGTCAGAACTCGGTAATAAACCTGCCATGAGTCACATGTCCAAAGAGTCAATAAATACCCGTACATGCGATTCTGAATCACTGGGAGTCATGCAGACGATGCTTCACATGAAAGAAGGCTAGGGCTATCACAAGGTGGCTGTCACAACCCACAAATGAATTAACGCAAGGGCAGAGACTAGGACTCAAACTAAGGTTATTACAAGAAGAGAGAGGAGCAAGGACGTCTTGGATTGCTACAGTTGTAGATACAAGAGGTTTGAACTAAAGAACTACTACAGCGAAACTATCTAACTATATACACATATTGAAACTGAGATGTAAACTGAGTGTGAAACTACTAGCCAATCATAAAATAGAAACGAGAATCGTACGATGTGATAGTTGTGACATTGTTATGACATCATATTCTAGAAGGTTCTAAGATCACGTGATACTATCTTATCTTATCCGATAGCATCATAAAAGAAAAGATCTCTTCATCTTCATCAGGAAGTTCGGTTATAGAAGCGGATATGGGGATTTTGATAGGATTTAGGTTTGTCTTAGTGCTGGGTTTAGACACTTTAGGGAAATTGAGAAAAGAGTAATGATTTGTATTTGGAATTCATGACAGTGGCCATCTCGGCGTCAATGGTCACTCACTCTCAAGGTGCATTGATCATCAACTGGCATGACAGGTGTGTAAGGGCCCAACTATGTCCCTGATGGAATTGCTTGATTCAGCCCTCGTGTCACGAATTCCAAATACAAACCATTATTCTTTCCTCAATTTCCCTAAAGTGCCTAAACCCAGCCCTAAGACAAACCCTTACCCTATTGAAATCTCCATATCCACTTCTATAATCGAACTTCCTGATGAAGATGAAGAGATCTTCTATGATGCTATTGGATAAGATAAGATAAGATAGTATCACGTGATCTTAGAACCTTCTAGAATATGATGTCATAACTATGTTACAACTATCACATTGTACCATTCTCATTTCTATTTTATGATTGGCTAGTAGTTTCAGACTCAGTTTATATCTCAGTTTCAATATGTGTATATAGTTAGATAGTTTTGCTGTAGTAGTTCTTTAGTTCAAACCTCTTGTATCTACACTGTAGCAATCCAAGACGTCCTTGCTCCTCTCTTCTCTTGTGATAACCTTTGTTTGAGTCCTAGTCTCTGCCCTTGCGTTAATTTGTTTGTGGGTTGTGACACCTCAGCATGCACTCTGATGACCTAGTGGTAGCATTTAGTGTCACACCCAGTCTGCGGGTTATTTCACTTGAATAATCTGGAATTCAAACTCAATGCTAGGTGTAGGATGGATATGGAATCAAACTATTCACTCGGTATTGCTACAATCAAATCATCTCCAAGTAGGGCTATAAGTATTGAATTAGCAATTACGAGGGATGGTCAAGGCTGGGAACTCATGCATGTCAGCAATTCAACCAGTGTTCTCCATGAAACATGTGATTCTAATCAATCTCTAGCCCACCATGACTGGGCATCATAAATACAATCCCAGGAGAGTAAAAACAGGTTTTGTCAGGAAGCGGGTTGTATACAGAAAAGCAGCTGATGATCGGCTCCTACCATCCATCCATGATCAGTATCATGATGAGAGGTACCCTCAAGTAACTCAGCAGTGTTGTGCAATGCATGCTCTAAGCTTGATTAGAAGCAAATGGCATGATTATTCAAAGTATTGGTCGGCATGGTAGTCTGCTGTTTGCAAGGCGTGGGGTGACACTTATCAAAAGATAATTTAAGGGAGTGGGTCTCAGTGTGCTCCTGGAATTGGTGCCCAATTGTTGCATCCCAGGCATAAGTACCCAACATAATAAAGCCAAGGTAAGTTGAGGGGCATCTAAAAATCCAAGTTGGCGGGAATATCCTTCAAAGCTCCTGCAACAATGTCCATTTTAGTTAGACTAAAATTTTGTGGTTATGTTTGAACCTTAAGTTTCACAAGGTTTATGTAAACGAGATAATGAGATAATCAGGATGATAACGCATTATATTAGTAGTAGTACAATCATATCAACAGTATTTGAATGTGATGCGAACTAGTTGTATCAGTTCAACGTTATAGAAATACACAGTTTCGTCCTATTATTCCACCCGACTCGTCTTAGTGTTCCTCGAGGTCACATGTTGGGGTTTGTTCTTCAAGAACAAAACCCTATCAGTATGACCCCTCCTCCACTTTATTCAGTACAAGCGCTGCCCTCGCCTGCAGACAGTCACTCTTTATTCATTGCAGCAATAACAAATTGTAAATTACGTTCACCGTCTCTTTCTCCTCATTTGTCATTGACCAAATATCACGCCTTCAGTATGAAGGTCACGCATCCCTGCGAGCCATGCTTAACGCCCCGATAAATTTGGTGTACTCTATATATACGAATTCCTCCACATCATTGTCATTCTCTGCATTTCATAAGCACGTAGTTGACACTCATATCTTTGTCATCAGCCAAAAGGCAACTGCGGTAATCAGTCTATTTGTGAGACGCCATCAACCTTACTGAGGCACGTGGTAAAAGGGGCTCCAGAGCGCGCACATGGCATCGACACCTATTGGAAATTCTGTTCTTACAATACAATATGTAGACTACCACGCATTTATCCACTGCACTTGAGTTTTTCCAATGTATTGGGTTTCGGCATATAGGCAATAGGTATCTGAACATTTGGGATCTTTGCATGTATCTGACAAAACCCTCTTCGAGGAATTAACGCGGGAGTCGGATATATGATGCTGCCGAAATCTGCAGCCATAAACACGCCAATGACCCACGCGTTACGCATCTCCGAGCACACCGCAACAGTACTAGTGAAATAGGTATTTTTAAGATAAATCAATTGGTGGGGCTAGAGAACTCCCACGGTACGAAATTTTGACAAATGGTGCAGTCAGAGGGTGGGATGGCATAAATGCATCCAGATATAGTGTTTGTGACGAATTCCTATCCTAGCATTGACCATATTGTGTATCTCGTGCGCATTCATGCTGTCTTTGCTCGCTATCGACGATTATCTCACTCTTCGACCCGGATATCCTTGTCTGCACTTCCCGGCAAACGCCAATCAAGGCTGCAACCAAAACTCTAACCCCCTTAACCGAAGAAACTCCTTGTTGTTATTCAAGTTATTAGCATTCAGCCACCCATTCATTGTATTTCATTTTCCGTGTTGGATGTTTTTCTCAGTCTAGGACATACATTACTGCTCCGCCAGAATAGTTCACCACCAAAAATCTTACGTAACTCAAATTTCCTTGCACCGTCACACAGACTATCCATATCACGCATTCACCTACTGTGCTTGAGTTTTCCAAAAGGTCCCACGTATGGGGTATAGGCAGTAAGAACCTGAACGTTTGGAATCTTTGTGTCTGACAAAACCCTCTTCCAGGGATCAACGCGGAGTTGGATATACAATACGCCAATGACCCACGCGTACGCATCTCGAGCACACCGCAACAGTGAAATAGATATTTTTGAGAAGAAGTCGATAAATCAATTGGTAGGCTAGAGAGCCTGCGGTACGAAATTTTGACAAATGGTACAGTCACGTCGCCCAGCTATAGCATATATACTATTGATAATTACTCTAGATTCGTGCTACGAACGCCACTCCTTTCCGCTGAAGATAGTAGTCTTGAGCACTACACCAATTGTTAAGCCGCTGTAAGTATAAGTGGCCGTCAGATAGGCGATCAGTTTGTGGGCTGTGTCAGTGATATCGTTCCCTAGGAAAATATCTCGGTGATTGAGGCTCAGCCTCAAGTGCATTGCCGCATACATTTCACACATGATCATTTGATCTTGAGGCTACTTATAACATCTCCATCATACTTCTGCAAGCTTGCAGTCACGGACTTTTGTGGCATTCATCTGGCTCCCATATTTCCATCTACTCAATGCTTTCGTGAGTCACATGTACCGATCATACCAAGACTCTCCTATAATCTTGCATCACTTTGTAGTATGGGCACGATGAATAGACTAGAAGAATCCACGAACGATTTTGATGCAAGTCTTGTCATTGGACCCATGCAAGTTTGTGGGCTTTTGAGTGGTGCATTTTCGGCTGCCTCGTCTGCCAGTCCTACATGTATTTTGCGAGGTTCACGAGCGATGGCCTCGCCTTAAAAGCAACTGTGAGTCGCTTGCAGCTGGCACATTCATATTGATTTTATCTATTATGCGTACGATTAGGTATCTGCAGTCCTGTGCGCCCCATGTGTGACTTTGTTCCTTCGAATATTGATACATGCTCTACAGTTTGTTTCAGTTAGGCCACTTCGTCTGCGTAATGTCAACGTTGTGGACAATGACCGTCAGCACCTATGGCGACCCGTCTCAACTGAAGTTTTCCTCTAGCGGCAGATTTGGTCATTCTGTTGAGCAGCTTTACCGTATCCATTGTGCAGGCAAGCGATTTTAAACACATATTCATTATTTGGTGCTTACGGGTAAACATCAGACATTTTATTCATTTCGACTTTGGAAGTTGGCGAAAAATGTTTCCTTACCCATTCTTTGCCAAACGTTTTCCATGGTTGCGCAAATTTCGACATTGATTCTCGTGGCAAGGGCCAATTTCTATGACCGACCTCACAAAGTTTGAAGACAGTCAAATTCTGCTGATTATGCTCGCTTTTAGCGCACGTGCAGTCTGTGATTGGATAACCACCGCTAGTATGGCCTGGAATTTAAAAAAAGAAACAAGCACTGACATAATCATGTATGACTATCTAAACATCTCGCCTACTATTCCTAACATTTACTATCATAGCACGACGACAATGATCGACCGATTGATTTATTGGACTATCGGTAGGTTAGGAAACGCTTTTGGTGAATGCCTTTATTGATGTCACTTCCACAGAAACTGCTTTATCACCAGGTATTTAAGTCTTTCATTAGGCGTTTCCATCAATGATGTTCGTTAGTTTGCTCGCCGTTGCGGTGATAATATTGGTAAGGACTTTACCGCCCCTCTCCCCGAATGAAGATTCTCTAACTGGCTTCAAGTTTCTAGGCCTGAAAAAGAATTGTGAGTGTATTGGTACCACATCAAAGCTCGATTCAAATGACGCAGATGTGTGGTTTGGAGCATGGTTGATGTGGCCAAATGGTAATGACATGAAATACTTTACGTTAAGTAAACTGACCTGCGTATGGTTATAGTTATAGGGAACTGCATGTTGATCTCGTCAGTTACCGAATACATTCAAAAAAAAAAATGTAGACGTGACGAAATTAACAACGTAACTCGTAGGTTGCATCGGCGGTTGCTCCTTAGGGAAACTCGGAGGGTCCCAGGAGGCTATTATGATGGTAGTTTGGTGAGCACTATTTAAATTGAATATCTGCCTGTAAATCATAATTCTGTTCCAGAGAACGATTGTTTTCAGAGCTGGAGCTACGCAATCACAAACAGTCCCACTGGAGAACCTAAACGTGTCTCAAGAAGCAGAACACCCGATCAATCAGGAACAATGGCAGGATTTAAAGCCTGCGGTGGTCCGTATACTTAGCAAATGAAACTTGTTTCTGGATACAATGTACGACGAGATGATTTACCCTTCACATGTTGTAGGTTGGCATATGTAGTATACATCAGGCATGAACTTTGCCATGTCATCCGAATGTTCACCACCTGCCGGTACATACTAGTATGCGCTACGGAAAGTGCACGCCAGGACAGCCAGCTAACACATCTTGCGTTGCACTGAGAATTGATCGTGACAATAATTACAGATCTCCAAGCACATCGCAAAAGTGAAATCCAGTCCTGAAGTTTTTCAGAAGAATTGGCGTTCAATCCACGAGGCGACCTAGTTATAAAGGCCTGAGGGAAACCAAGCCTCGTTTTAGTGAAGGTTCCACCAACGAAGTACTTTAGTGCCATCGATACGGGTTCGGACATTCCTTTTCTACTACCCGTAACACTTGAACTGGTCTTATCAGAGACTAATGACAGCGAGCGACAGGACCCACGCTTGCGGTAGGGCAGTAAGGCAGCATCGCTCTAGAACTACAGGAGACCTTCCAAAAGACCTTTTACACCTTTTGTCCCAACAACTCTTTCTAGCCTGAACTTATCATACTTGGAATAAATTACTTTCGACATGACATCGGAGGCTTCCACACCATCGTCGAGGAATGGGAAAGACAGGAACTCGGAGAAGAACTGAGGGTGTTCTGGAGGGCCGTAGAAGATGAGATTGCGGATGCCTCTGATCTTGTACCTGCAGATACAGAACTCGCTGGTGAAACCTGAATTTTGCAAATGTTTGAGTGACATACCTGCGGTAAAAATGGAACCGTTCGCTAACGAGCAAAACGCCTTTTTACCGGAGAAAAAACTTTCTCGTGCTCGAGAAATGTCTTGGTTGGTAGAGTATCTACATGTGGTTAGCTTGGTTAGCTAATGTCCTCGGGTTTTCTTTAATGCGGAGCTCACTCAGAAAGTACAGAGAAGCTCAGAGAAGACTGCTTCCGAAAGTAGTTATGCACGCGGATGAAATCGAATGAGGAGGGTATGAAGATTGCTGTGTTGGCACTCTGTACTGCGGATTTGAGTACCCTTGGGAGCAGCTTAACATGACGTAAGATGAGAGAAGTCAGGGTTAGAGTCGCAGAGATTACCTGAGTGGTGAAATAAGTGAATCTCTTTTCGAGTTCGTCCTTAGGTTCGCACAGTCAAAAGGAACAAACATCTTTGCATTGTTAAGGCCGAATTCATGGGACAATTAAAAGGCGCTCACTTGGTCGATAGACTCTGGAACCTGTATAGCAGACCATATTTTTTCGACTCTGACCTTCCCTGCAGTGTTTTTGAGCGTAGTGTTAAACAGCGCTCTCAACTCTGGCGTCTCGAATGGCGACAAGAAGATAGACTGTCGAAGGTACACAGAGCTCGGAAAGACTAAGCACCATGCACAATGGATTGTTAAGAAGAAACCTACTGGCCGTCTAGATACCATGGCTTGATACGTGAGAAGTCCGCGTCATGAGAATCTTTTGGCAGGTTGTTCATGTTCGAAAGGACATACTGATATGCACATAATCAAAAAGGGAATTAATATGAAACATGGCATGGGCACACCTGGACGTGCTCCCAGTTTTGCATTGCCAGTGCGTTCATTTGGTCTATCACCAATATCTCAATCGATGACAAAAAATCTGCGCTTCTGAAGAGAAGTTACAATTGACGATCACATTGGGTTTGGATAATACACGCACTTTTCTTTCTCGATTGACATCCTCAAACCAAGCGGACTTGCAAGAATAATATCACACCCATAAAAATCAGCGAATAATTTGACACTTTTCCTTGTGAGTTTAATTCCGACCCTGAAGTTATCGTCGACATTTCCCTTGAACGTTTCGATATGGTCTCGAGGGTATGTCCCCGGTTCTGCGACTGCCAGCTTATCGACTGCATCAAGTGGAAGAGCATACTCAGATAGGAAGCGGGAGTGGTTTTCGATTTGATATGCCGGAGAGGGTGTGTGCGTAGTTAATGCATCCAACCAAGCGAGAGCCGACGAGCGAAATGGGAGAAGAATAAGTACGGAGGGTCGAGTAAAGCCTTGATCTTGAACGTCCTCTGGGGGTGAGACTGAGGCTGTTTTTGCATGTGCGAGACGTTCATTGTTTTTCAAAACTCGTCTTCGCTTTCTGTATTTTTCTATGAACACGGTTAAGTCTAGATATGGGAAGCAACAAACTTTGTAATGTGGTCCAGCGCGTGCAGTGCAACGACATCTCGTACACTTCGGTGATCCTCCAGAGAAAGTGCAGGGTTATATAGATCAAGGTGGGAGGACAAGATCGAAAGTAGATCATCTTGTACCTGCCTCTGATCTGGAGTGTAGAGAGATCAATATCATGACGTGCGGCACACCGCTGAGCATACCTGACGACTGCTTCAATTGTCGCTCCCGAAATGGCCTCTTAAACGCTCTGGGATCTGGGATTGACTCAATAAATATTTCACCACTATATGATTTACTATAGGATACAACGTACTGCTGTTTGTTTGGCCAGTTTTTTTGATGGAGGAATAATGTCTTCATTTCGTAAACTAAACACAGTTCGTAATGTGCCAACTTTCTCCTTCGAAGACGTCCAGCGCCGTTGATCCACGGAACTTCTTGATGCCTCTGATACAAGATCAGTATTTGGTCCGTAGTGCTGTTCGTATGGCGATGTGATTTCTGATAAGGTATATTTGAGTACACGTCTCTAAACCATACGGATAATTAAATGTACCTTGTAAATCCATACTGTCATTTTCTTCGTCACCTCCAACGACCTCGTCATCTACATCATTGTTGGTTCTGTCGTGTAATATCGAGGGGCTTGGGTCCAAGGTAATATCTTCTGCAAGCCTAACAGTCTTTCGCTTGTTTAACTTGGGCGCTGGCGAGTCCTCATCCCGTGTTCTCTTTCGACTTTTCAAAGCGGATACATTTAGTAACGTCAGGAGACGGGTCGTGGGGGTGTTCACACTCTCGCCCAGGTCCATGGCACTATAATTTTGAAATGGACGCTGACAACTTAAAATCAATAAGAAAAAAACACAATCACATGATCAACCGACACGCGCTGTAAGATAGACCTTCATCCAAACACAACGACACATGACGTGACATTACAGTGACATTCTGTGATGTTTTGTGACATCACCGTGGCCGTTGCACTTGCCGCTGACTCGCCTATATACGCTACTTAACATATGTCCTCGATCTCTATCCTATCTACTTGCGAGCCCAAACCTGCCTCCACTAAGTCTTTTATTATCGTCTCAGGCAACACTCGATGTCCACGGAACTTCTTCGATGCCCATGCTGCCTGCTTGCCATCAAGACCCTTTCTGTATGCATCCACGAACGGATTGAGAAGCTAGTTGTATAGTGTTAGTATGACTCAATATTCATGTGTTTGGATGACTTACCGATGAATGGCTACCAGTGGGACAGAATACAAAGCCTGGAGGACATTCTATTCAAGATCTGCTTCCTTCGAAGATGTGGGAAGTTCTCGATAGATCCGTTTTGAGTACCCCCAGCACTGCTCTATGACATGAAGCTCACGGTGGAATTTAGGGAAGAAAATTGTTCGAAATCCACGGGCCTCGCAGGCAGTCTCCAGCAATGACTTGACACCCACGAAGTCAGGCTCGTATAGAGCATTCGTCGACAGCAACAACGAATGGCCCCCTTTTTGCACTGAAACTTTGGGCACTCTGCCCGGATTTTCGATGCTCCTTTATAGCCTCGCTCCTCAAGTATCACTGACATTCTTTAAAGAGAGTGGTGGATTTGTTAGATAGCTTCCAGGGAAGGGTACTATCCGTAGTAACAGCGGATGTTAATACATCACTAACCGAAGATTGAATTAAATTTCCCTCACATTTTCTTTACTTGCACTAGTCAGTTTTCTTCTCTTCTGGCTGGTATGATTATAGCCACCCAAATTTGCAATTTGTGAGGGTCTTTTGCGAGGCATAACAGTTACAAGTTGTGAACTTCACTAGTACAATGAATGCGGCGGTATGTACTATTAGTACTTACTTTGCCATCACGCTGCACAGCCACAATATAAGCCTGAAAGTTCAGTAAAAAGCCTACTACTCATTCAGAAATGCGAATCAAAAAAATCTGTTTCAGTCAATTGTCCGCACACTTGGTACGAACAATCGACTGGAACAGATTTTCCTAGAAGTATGTGAGCGAGAATCCTTAGGCATTTTAACACAAATGTCACGAAAAGTCATGTGATCTACATGAGGTCTATCTCAACTTTATTCTATTGAATCTGCTTATCTGATAACCTGAAAACGTGTTCCTTTGTTATAACGGAAACCACTGCCTCAACAAGGTCGCAGAAAGGATAAATCATCATTTCTTCAACGAGGTATTATACAAGTAACTTTCGCGTCCGATTTAATGGCCGAACAACATTATGAAAATATGTACCGTACCGTACAACATGTCGTCCACTTTCCACTTCCAGGTTGCAGGGAAGTCATTAGCTTCCTTCCCAATCCAAAATATGGCCGAGCTCGCTCCTGTCGAGCTTGAAATATTCGGGTCCTTATCGGTATCCTTCTCAGTAAGGCTTGATTTGCTTTAAGTTAGTTCGAACTAACCGTATGGGCTGGGAGTGAAGCGGGATTCGCTAAGTAGTAGCTATAAAGTCCAAAAGGTGCGCTTTTCTGCGTCTGTGTTATCTACCAGTAATGAGCGTTGGTTCCATGTCCGCTCTTCCTCTCGAGCTGGAACAAAACATTTTTGAAATCGCCGCCGACAGTGACCGTTGTTCAGCCTCGAGTCTGGCCTTGGTGGCTCGACGAGTACAGTTCTGGTGAGTCAGTTGACAAGGAAACAAAGGCGAACGGTAATTTTCGACCACAGGGTGGAACCTGTCATTTACAACTGCGTCGCACTGCAATATGGAAGTAGCGATTCAGCAAGAGTCTTGGAGGGATTTATTTCTGCCATAAAAACCAAGCCCTCTTCTTTTTTTTGCTAGATATGTCAAGACACTTCTCCTCTCCGAGATTCCGGCGTGCCTCACGATGGAGATTCTTGCAGTCTGCACCGGCATCACAGATCTTAGAGTATGGCCATACACTCCATCAGCCGTCGCGCAATTTGTCGTTGCCAGCCCTATCCGTCCTACTCATCTGTCTTTTTCTGCCGAGCACCTTGTAGAAGATCGCGCTCCTAACTTTGCGCTCCCATTTTACCGGGAGCTCACGCACCTGGAATTACATGATACCTGGGGCCAGTTAATAGCCTGGGAACCAAATTTTGCAATGCTCCCGCAATTGACACACCTTGCTTTCGTATTTGGTTCCCCATTCTCGAGCGGCACTACAGCCAGCTATGCCCTAAGCTCCATATTGGTGAACTGCAACAAGCTTAAGATCTGCGTTTTTTGTTACATGCTCAGCGAGGATGAACTTCGGTTTGGGCAGGACGCAGCTATTGCCAATTCCATCGTGGATCCTCGTGTCGTGGTGGTGGGCTGGCGCCGTTCACAAGCAAGGTGGGCGGGTCGTTTGTGGAATGAGAAGGCAAATCTGTGGAACCAAGCAGAGGCCATCGTCGCCGCACGGTCACGGTGATATAAAAGGGTCAAAATCAGAACGACGCATTTTTACTCTGCAGTGGTGTTAGGATAAAGATGCTAGTGGACATTTATACGCGGCATATACACAGATTATGATGCACTGTGTTCTGCTTACGTTACCATTTCATACGGTAAACCTGTAGGGACGGCAAATGAATGTACAGAATAAGTATGAAGGCGATAGACTGTATGCCAATGATTATCGTACCATACACCATGGACCTAATTTATGATTGGTTGAGTTGATTAAAACTGTGCTACGTCTGAGTCGGTGATGCTGTACGAGACCGTACTACAACCAGACACCTTCGATGAAATGCGGCGATGGCAGCGAGTGGTAGAACAGTCCAGCCAGATTACTACGGTGGTTAGCTTCATCCACTGAACAAATCGGACGTTGCAAATGGTAAGCATTATGTACGTATGACGAAAAACGAGCAGACCATGCCATGATCATCCTCATCGTAGCTCTAGGCTCCGAACGCATGATCACTGAAATCCGGGATTGGAAGGGATACCACGATGAGGTTCTATGCAAAATTTTCATATGTGGATTTAATTGGATATCTTCATGATATTATCCTACTTCAACTTGAATGGAGATGATTAGTTGCCCCGGGCGCAACAATCGGGCAATTTTGGGCCAGTATTCACTGAGAGACACCTGCGTGCGTGAATATAAGAGCACCCAACATAGCAATCATGAAACAATGCAGCGGCACAGGAATGGTGACTGCAAATGATTATCAACACGCGCAGGATCACCTGGATGACTCGGATCGATCCATAAATATTTCACCTGAATGTGATTATTCTTGATGTCTTGTGAATTACTCATCTGGTCCAGAAACTGCGGCTGTGTCGGCGAGATGCACAACCAAGTAATATCGCAAACGTACGCATTTTGGTATCACTTCGAGTAAACTTCAAGATCGATTATATTGATTCGTTGAGTTCAGTACCAGTACTGATACTGATATTATCGATGTGGCAGGATTAAACATATTTTTGCGGCAGCCCAATTGGGTGAGGGGATGGCCGCAGATGATCCTGGTCCGTGACATAGGGCATTGCAAAGATAGGAAAGTATTCTTGGGTGCCTGTTTAAAAATTTTCGATGGCCACATGGTGAGAGCAATCCGTATTTGAGCATATCTTCTTGACAGTGGACCCATCTTTTTCACGGTGCTTCTTTCCATCAACCTCATGATTTGGATGAAACTGATCCAGGCATTCCCTGCTATCTCGTCTGGGCGACCTCGATTGTGATATATCGGTCGTAGCAATATTTGACCCAGTGGTGCCAAAAATATTTTTTGATGATTGAGACATAATGCATGCCTGAGCTTGATTTCAAGTCTTCGACGATGGGCATTCGGGCGGCTAGAACTTAAAAATTAGGAACGATGATGTTAGACGTTTGATTGGCGCTAGCACGTGCTCAGCGCGGAGTTCCAATGCGCGACGCGTGCTGACCGTGTCGCGTTTTATCCGGTCAAAGTGAGGCTCGGGGTGCAGTACCGTTTCTTGCGAGCACATCTGCCAATCGAACCTGGATTTGTCCTGGTAATTCCGCTCTGTTACAAGTTAAACAGCTCAGTAAGGACCAGGCTTTACCACACTTTTTACACAGAATCATTCTTCAACTGCAGCATGCGAGTTCTTTGTGTAGCAGAGAAACCTTCCATAGCTCGTTCAATCAGCTCAATTCTCTCCGGTGGTCATGTGGAAACAGTAAGCAGGAGATTTTTGCCCACTATCATTCTCAAATCCGTACCTTTTGGTTCCAGCGCCCAACATCCAATAGATTTATCAAGAACTTTGATTTCGATTACCCACAAACAAACTCACAATTTACAGTAACCGCCGTCTCTGGTCATTTGCTGGCCCACGACTTCCCAGAGGAGTATAGGCAATGGAATTCTTGTGACCCTATTACGCTATTCGATGCACCCATTCACTCCTCAGTACCCGCAGACAGCAAGAGTATCGAACGCAATCTCCTGACTGAAGCCCGTAGAGCAGATACCCTTATGATCTGGACAGATTGTGATCGTGAAGGGGAGAACATTGGGAGCGAGATTGTTAAGGTATGCAGGAAATCACGTCCACAAATCGTTGTGAAGAGAGCTAGATTTAGTGCCATCATCCCTCAGTGAGTGTCTGGTTCTTTGTCAAAAGTTTTTTTTCATCAATATATGTACGTGATCCTAGACAAATTCATCGTGCTGCTCAGAACCCCGTCGATCTTGACATGGCTCAAGCCCATGCTGTCGAGGCGCGCATCTTCCTTGACTTGAGAATAGGTGCTGCATTCACCCGTATGCAAACTCTTACACTACAAACACGGCTCGCTCAGTTTCGTGAAAAGAGAGAAGTCGTCTCGTATGGTACGTTCATCACCAAGCCACCTGTCTTTTCTTGACACATTTCCGAGCAGGACCCTGTCAATTTCCGACGCTCGGATTTGTCGTCCAAAGATACAATCAAGTCAAGTCCTTCGTTCCTGAAGATTTCTGGTACATAAACTTTTCTGTGGATCGTGACGACAAGAAAGTCGACTTTAACTGGAAAAGGGGACACTTATTCGAATTTGATGTCGTTGCTGAGATATACGAAGAGATTTTGCAAAGTCCCACTGCTCGAGTGGTGAAGGTGACACAGAAAGATGTCAAAAAATAGTGAGTTTTCTTAGTTGTTTGAACTGCACTAGACCGGATTGAGCATCTCAGCAAACCACTCCCATTAACGACTGTAGAGCTGCAAAAGGCAGGGTCCAGATTATTAAGGCTTGCTCCCAAGAAGGTTCTCGATGTGAGCTGAACCAAGATCCAGGCGCTTCTTGCTTTCCCGCTTATCATGGTCATACTCATCCAGATTGCAGAGAAGCTTTACCAACAGGGCTTTTTGTCATATCCGCGCACAGAAACAGATCAATATGATCCTCAGTTTAATTTCATGACACTCATCGAGAAGCAAACCGCAGATCCTGCTTGGGGAGGATTCGCCACTGGGTATGCTTTCAAAGATTTTTGTGAAAGTCAGACTCATCCTGCATACGCAGCCTGTATGAGGGAAATTTCAATATTCCGAGGCGGGGAAAAAACAACGACAAGGCTCATCCACCCATCCATCCCACTGCTCATGCAGGGAACCTTGCCGGTGATGAGAAGAAGGTATACGAATTCATCACCCGGCGCTTTCTTGCAAGTTGTAGCAAGGATGCGGAAGGTAAAGAGACAATTGTGCAAGTAAATTATGGCGGTGAAGAGTTTAATGCAACCGGTTAGTACCTCTGCTGCGACTACGACTCATGTTCACGCCCTCGTAGGATTGATTGTCCTTCAGAGAAATTACCTTGAAGTATACCCATATGACAAGTGGTCAGCAAAGGAGATACCGAATTTTCAGGAAGGAGAGCAGTTCGTACCTACAGTATGTGAAATCAAGGACGGTCAAACTTCCTCGCCGTCTCTCCTCACTGAAGCGGATTTGGTTACCCTCATGGACAAGAACGGCATTGGTGGGTTTCCGCACACGACGTTATTTGCCTCAATCTGATCATCCCCTATTCTGCAGGCACTGATGCTACGATTGCCCAGCACATTCAGACGATTATCGACCGGGAATATGTCATTGAACGCATGGATGGTGCAACAAAGCATCTCATGCCGTCGACGCTTGGAATTGGACTTATAGAAGGGTACAGTGAGATTGGGTTTGAGAGAAGCTTATCAAAGCCGCAGCTTAGGCGTGAAACTGAACGCGGCATGGTTCGAGTTTGCGAAGGTACAAAATCTAAAGCAGAGATGCTCACCGAGAGTATCGAACAATATAGGGAAATGTATGTTCTCGCAAAGAGAGAGTTCGATAAGGTTGTCTCTGTAAGTGGTCTGGTCTACACGCTGGTGTTGTCTCGTTCACGTTGCACTTTAGAGCGTGCGCAGGTACATCGAACGTAACGCAGGGGCAAACCAGGGCGGCGGGGGCGGCAATGGTGGTGGTGGTGGTGGTGGTGGTGGTGGTGGTAGAAGGGGTAGAGGTGCAGGTGCAGGTGCAGGAAGGGGTGCCGGTCGTGGAAACAATGATGATGATAACGATGACAGCAATGAAGGGCCCCCACAAGGAGATACTGGCCGTAGCCGCGGTCGAGGGCGAGGGCGAGCACGAGCACGGGGCGCTGCAGCTCCAGCATCTAGAGGCCGTGGACGAGGCGCTGCTAGGGCTGCCCCGCCATCACCTTCCAACGACATTGATGGTATGCAAATTCACGTCACGAAATATGAGAATTGATATAGACCTCTAGATGATATTCCCCCGCCTCCCGCACCACCTCGAAGCCGTTCACGAGCTGGTCCTATCTCGCGGACGACTTCTTCCGGAGGTAAACCTACATCCTCGAGGGTGATTATCCCGACAGCTGCTCCCAGACCCAATCCCTTGCCTTCTTCAAGCATGACGCCCGAATGTGAATGCGGTGTTCCATCTCAGCGCAAAACAGTCACGCAGAAGTCAGCTCGTGAAGGTAAGGAGTTCTATGCCTGCGGAGTTGGTGACGGATGTGGGTTTTTCAAATGGTGTGATGACGGACCGGTTGGTATGCCCGCAAATCCCATGCCGCTCATCCCAGCGAAGCGCCCATTGGCTAGTGAACGTCCAGTGAGTTCATGTTTGTGCTACTTCCTGTTTCATACAGTTGTGCGAACTTAATCAGGTTGACGCTGTTGCACGTCAATGTCAATGTCGTGAAGACGCGGTACAGCGTACTGTCACTAAGGAGGGGCCAAATAAAGGACGGATATTCTGGGGATGTTCCAAAGGAAAAGATGGGGGGTGTGGATTCTTCGAGTGGAACGATGAATCACCCAAACCTAAGAGCGCCGCTGCTCCTCGTCCTATGTCATCTCGATCAGTAACCCAAAATGGCTCAACTTCCAGTAGCGGGAAGTGCTTCAAGGTTCGTGTACACACGTAACCACAATGCCTTGAGACACTAAATTGCCATGTAGTGTGATCAAGAAGGCCATTGGGCGTCTGGTAAGTAACAATAAAGTTATGCGCCCTTAGAAGTCGCTAAGTACATTTAGCGTGTCCAAATGATGGCATGAGTAGCCACTCGAAACTGACATCCAAGGCGGGAGGATCGACGTCCGGCGATGCGTGCTTCAAGTGTGGAGAGATAGGGCATTGGACTTCTGGTATGGTGCTGTATCTCTACATGGACGTCCCATTCATTAATGATATGACAGAATGCCCTGATAATGGTGGGGCTGGGCCATCAAAGCGCCCAAAATCTACTTCAAGAGCTTCGAAGTCTTCGTCGAACACCGCTTCCCGAGGGAGAGGGGGGAAGCGAGGGGGGAAGCGAGGGACCTTCAAGACGAAAGGAGGAACGTTTGGCGCTCCAGATGACTTCTGAGGCTAAGTGGCGAATGTGCTCAAGCGGCTCAAATGGAAAACCAACTTGATTGTAGTGTTCATACTCTTTTAGGTTTGTCGGCTAATGTACATTTTAAGACCCCACCAGCAGCGAGTCAATATGACAAGTCTTGATAACCTGAGTAACCTATCTAACTCCCAAACTCACGTCTATCCTCTATGTTTAGTTATACTTTCTCCGTCGTTGCCGCCACCGGCGCGATCTTTTCTACGTCCGCGGCTCGCACACTGGTCACATCATAGGTTCTCAGAGTCTCATTCTCCGTGTGATCGGTAACGCGAACGTATACCATCGGCGCGGCGAAGACCATGCCAGCGACCATTATGCTCCAAGTCGACAGGAAGATGTCCATATATCTGAAGTACTGGTCCAATGGTTTGTTCATAGAAGATTGAAGAACTTACAGGTTTCCAGCAGCATCATTAGCCCAGGCACCTGCCGCACCCGCTGATTGCACGGACTTATCTGTATGGTGTCTGATCAGTATTGAATTCGAACTTACAAGATCAATACGCGCAGAAGCCAGTAAACACGGCCAGCTTGGCGGGATCATTCGACATCGCTCCTATTAGCCAATATGCATATGTCTGCATCATTGAATCCAGGGAGCCATGAATTATCATGACCCAGACATGGGCAGCATAGGTTTCGTCCATAATGTCGATCTTGTAAGCATTCTTTGTGGCATCAGCGCGGGTATATGTCCTAAGGAACACTTCCATTGTAATTTTGGGCTGTAGTGTTGCGCTGGCAAGATGACTTACCTCTGGTAGAAATAAGCCCAGGTGTGGGCAGCGAAAGCCACAAGGAACACGAGGATCCAGCCGTAGAAGGCACGGACTCTGCGCCGGACTCTGTTCTGGTCAAGAATAAAGTAACCGAGGAAGACAGCTCCAAAGATTTGCGACGTATAGGATAACAAGCTATTCAGGCCCCGTGCACGAATGGTGAATATTGCGCCATTGTAATTATTGTATTCTGCATAACCTATTAGCAACCACACTAATCCCAGGAACAGTACGAACCCCAGGCATAGCAGTAGTTACTGGCAAAGAACATCGGGAAGAGGAGGATAATCCAAGGGTCAGTCTTCAGTGCCATGTACAGGCGAAACAACTCCGTCTTCCATGATGTGTGGAGGGCCCGATTTACGCGAGTCCCATCCGTACGAATCACCTTGTCTGGGTTTGCCATCGATAGTGGGAGGAAGACACCGATGATGCTCAAAATCAGGAAGCCAACCTAGCTTAGTGTTAATCTCTGGCGACAATAAATTATCGAATGACATACATATGTGCCATTGCTAACTAAGGATGAAAAAATCAATCAGGTCCGTTGTCAGACTTGGTATGCCTTGGCCCTCACCGTTGTTGGTCTGACGGTAGGGGACATGAGCACGGCTTCCCACCCACAAATGTAACATATGTATCACTCACGGTACTCTTAAAATTGGTTCCAAAGGCTGCAGCAGAACCTATGACCCCTCCAAGATTGAAAATTGTCCAAAAGATAGAGATGAACGTGCCCTTCTGAGCCTCTGTAGGGTAGGCCATCATCAAAGACCCCTGCGCGGTCCAAAGTAAAGCTCCACAGATACCGAGGATGGCACCGGCCGCGATAACGAAAGCATCCGCATCAGGATGGATGTTTATAACACTGAAGTGCAACACTTCAGTGACATTATAGGATCGACATACAACTCATCATACAGGAAAGAGGCAATATACAATGCGTAGCCCGAACTTCCAAGTATCAGAGTCCGCCGAGGACCAAGAACATTGTTAATGGAACTGCGATGATATGAACCACCGTGAGTCAAATCGACAACCTTGACTCACCTAGAGATTAATCCAAAAAATGCAAGAATCGCATACAAAATCGCGCTAGCGTGAGACTGGACCCTACTGTTGACTTGGCCTCCGCCACCGAGGCCAGTAAGCGCAACGAAGATGCCGGGGCCCATGAAACACACAAATCCCAACATCGACACTTGGGTGACGGGGTGGTAGTAGTACTTCCTCCATCCCATCGGGCGGTCAAAGGGCTCTGCGTGTGACTCCTTACTGCTGCCAAGTCTATCGACCTCTGCGTGTACCTCAGACATAGTAGTTAGAAGATGAAAGTACGAGGGCTTATTATCACGAAGAAACTATCTTCCTCTTATATGGTTACTAAGGGCTCGTATGAATTGCAGGCATCAGGAATTCCGTAGATAAGACGTGGTACATACCTGGTTGAACATCGGCACGGCTTAAATAAATAAATGCCCTGCTGAAGCTTAGAATGGAATGAAAGCCTCATATCTTCATCAGTATTGGCAGATGCGGAAAGAACCGGTACGATTGAATCGAATCTATCGCGATAATAAGTCGCGCACTGAAATCTAGAACTGAGAGTCACGCAGTTTTGTGAAGACCTTGTGGACTAGAGGCGCTCTAGGTCTGAATATAATACGCGAAAATTATTCCGGTTAGTGAGCCACAAAGATACGCTCAAAAAAAGAAGATACTCGTGTCAAGATCATGACACGAATTCGAAGTTTGCCAGGTGGCCCAGTGGTTACGGACTGATATGTATGACCAATATCGGATTATCATTCATGAACCGTAGGCACGCAATGCTATCAATATAAAGATCGTCAGTGAGGCAGAAGAAGCTACAATACTAGAAATAAATGATTACCCTGACAATGTGACCAAGGCTAGTTGGTTCGTTATCCGTTGCAGCTGCTGGGAGTTGGATCTTTTCCACACCGCGATTTGCACCCTGTCGTGGATGTCAGCCAATCACAGCCGTATACGTCCGTCTTTATGCTTATAGGTCAGAAAGATGGATGAAACACGTGCGATGAATTCATGGTCAATATACACAGCCAGCTTGGCGGGGTCGTTTGACATCGCGCCCGTCAGGCAGTATGCATGTCTGCTACATCTGAATCCACGAAGCCCTATAAAATCATGGCCTAGACATGTACAGTGTAGTTTTGTCTATGATGCCAATCGTTTGTCAGTATGCCAGCCTTCTTTAGTCCAGGTATATGTCCTACGAAGCGCATTTATGTTGTATTTGAACGCGTAGTGTGGTATGCTGACTTACTTCTGATAGAAATGTGCCTAGACACGACCAACGAATATAAGGGAGTTGAATGAGCACGCATGGTAGGGATTCAGGGACAAGGTAGGTAATATGAACAACCCGAGTTGTAGCTTTGAAGTAGGTTGAGGTTGGGCGACTTGCGGCATGTAGACGAATATTTTTCTGGCGTTCGCCAATGGCAACGAAGATTAAATTTCGATGCTATTGGCGAACACCAAAAAGTTGTGGTCAAGACACTGCTGTTGGCTATTTACTACTCAGGTGAGTCAGAGGCAAATTTGCAACTGACGAGGTTTTCGAGGTCTGGTCGTTACGTTCTTACGTTACGCTGCGCCGAAGCGCTTCGGAGCACTTCGTATGACCACGGATCTGCGAAGTCTGACGATTTCAACCAAATTTCGTGGATGTAACTATTACAGTTAACTTATGCAGCCATCAGGATCATCTAACTCATTCTAAGGCTGTCTTTTGGCTTCTCCGGGTCAGTGAAACCGAAGAGGCTCCGATCCGTGATCGAATGTATATTTTAATGCTGGCTACCCTGAATCTGATACTTACATAGTCTAGTCGAGGCAAGGGTCGGTCTCTTAAGTTTTTTTTTCTTCCTCTGGCAACTCTAGTACTGTACCACCATACTGACCGCTCACTCAAGTCGCTTGAACGAGATTTATCTCGACTCTCAAGATGACAGTCCACTCATTTAACCAGTCATTCCTTTCAATCACTTTAACACAGGGTAGCACAGACTCGTTGCGCAAGAACAGCGTCACGGTCAAGACGAACTTCCATGTGGACTCGGAGGAAAAACAAATTGTCGAGGAGCTCAATCCGGGAGAAAGGGTACGCATACTGCGCAAGCTCGATTGGCATTTGTTACCTTTCGTGTCATTATTATACATGTTGTCATTCTTGTGAGTCTGTCAAATGCCTGCCTTGTTTAATGTTACTAGATATTTTATGTTGCCTTCAGGGACCGGGCTAATGTTGGTAAGCAGTGGAATATGCACATCATACTTTCTATTCATCGCCAATACCACTGGCAGGAAACGCGAAGGTTGCTGGCATGTCTAAAGACCTGAACTTGATTGGCTTCAGGTACAACATTGCTGCCGCCATCTTTTTTGTGCGTGATATGATATCCCGTACTCATTCCACTCAACACTCACGTGCTTCCTTTAGATACTGTATAGCTTTGCCGAGGTCCCGTCGTATGTTTAACCTCAAGAATGACATATTCATACTCAATATTTGTGTAGGAACATTGCGCTGAAGCTATTCAGACCATCGCGCTGGAGTACGTTTACCTTACTTTGTTTTCCCCACAGCCTAATATCTAGTTCAGTACCGGTTATCATGATCGCATGGGGTCTCGTGATGACACTTATGTGTCTTGTCGATTCATTTCGATCTCTCGTTGTGTGCGTAAAGCTTACTCACATGGTGAAAACAAACACATTAAACTATGCGATGATAGAGCTCGACTGTTCTTAGGCTTGACAGAAGCAGGTCTATTCCCTGGAGTGACCTACTACATCTCTCTCTGGTATCCACGATCTGAGCGGTCCAAACGCATTTCCATATTCTTTTCTGCAGCGACAGTCGCAGGTATGTAACGATGTGTCAAACGTTGAGTTCATGTGTGTTTAATTTCTTTTTGGTTGTTAGGTGCTTTCGGCGGACTCCTAGCGTGAGTCTTCGGGCTTCTCGATCAACTCGCTGTTGGGCTTGACCTTTTCATGCACACAGGTATGCTATTGAGCATATGGAGGGGTAAGCACTCAATTTCTATTGACAATCCACCATTTAGTCGTTGATTAGTGTCGGAGGATTGCATGGTTGGCAATGGATTGTACGTTTGCATGTTTTCAGGCTGAGTTGTTATTCATTTCATGTACACTTCTAGTTCTTATTAGAGGGTGTTGGTGAGTCTGCTGGATCTCACGGAGGCAATCTGGACATTTATCTTCGATCAGCCACCCTTCTCGTAGCATGTCTCGCGTTTTTCCTTATGCATGACGTAAGTTTGTACATCTGTTGTGTTTTTCACTGAACCTTCAGACTTCTTAGTATCCTGAAACGGCCAAGTTTCTGACCGAGAGGGAGAGAGCATACGTGATAGATATGCTCAAACAGGATGCGAATGATCTCGCCACCCACTACCATATTCGTTTTGTCTTGCAGGCCATGAAAGACTACAAGACTTACATTCAAGTTCTCATCTACATGGGGTACTCCCTGCCTTATTGTCTGTCATTCATGAACTGACTTCTTCTTTAGACTGCTCGTCCCTGTTTATGCCATCGCTCTTTTTACGCCAACTATCATCAATGAGCTCGGCTATTCCGCTGCCCATGCTCAGCTGCTTTCAGCCCCACCATTTATTGCAGCGTGTATCACCACGATCTTAGTTGGAATCTACTCTGACAAGTACAAAACTCGTGGCCCATTTATCATTGGCTGCGCCGTCGTGGCTATTGTAGGATATATCTTGCTTTATTGTGGCGGGAGCGCGGGCATGTCGTATGCTGGAACTTGTCTAGCTGCTATCGGTGTCTATCCGACTATCGCAGTCGATCTTGCTTGGGCAGGCTCAAATGCAGGAGGCGACTTGAAGCGTGGAGTTGTGATAGCGATGGTCATTGGCCTTGGAAACTTGGGAGGGTACGTCATGACATCACAGATACGTCGTCCGCTCAACGCTGTCATAGTATTTGCTCCTCATTCATTTACATCGATCCGCCGAATTTCCACATCGGGCACGGCACTATTATGGGATTCCTTTTTCTCTCGTATGGCTCCTCGGTTTTTGCACTGTGATATTAATGACGAGTTTCCGCTACAGAATTCTGTTGAGCCTATTTGCTATGTGGGACTATGGCCGGCTTAATAAAAAGAAGGAAGCGCAGTGTCAGGCGGAAGGTCTTACTGACAGCAGAAGCAATGAATTCAAGGACATGGGCGATGACAGTCCGTTGTTCAGGTGAGATTCATAACTCATCTACGACCTTCGCTAACCAAGCATGTAAGATATGCCATATAAAACATACACCTACCCCAGCTATCCTTTCTAATACCTCTTTATTATTTATATTTACTTCTAGAGCTATTGACTGAATGTACATGTGTGAACTACTGCATAGCATAAGTTGTAACTGAGTCAAGACTGAACTGTTACGCCTGAAGGCTGGAAAGTTTGTGTCTCGGTGTTTATATAGGAAATTTCCAGTAGGCGCAAACAACAGTTGCCAAAATCAGACAATTATATCAAATAATAATTATAAATTAGAATTAAATTATGTCAGCCCACTGTTCAGCCACAAACCAAATTCTTGAAAATATTGTCAACGCTTTGAGTTTGGTTTGAGTGTTCGCCGTTCGTGAACGTTGTCATTGGCTTTGACAGCATCAACCTCGGGGGATGCATTTATACAACTTAACACTTCAGCCCCCGACGGCAGCCACGCAAGCTATTGTTGGCAATTTTTCTGGTGCCCGTACTCAGGAAATCATCATCTCTCGTGGCACTCGACTGGAACTCTTACGCCCAGATGTTCAGACTGGCAAATTATCAACAGTCATTGCCTCTGATGTATTCGGCTCTATTCGCTCTCTAGCAGCTTTTCGTTTGACAGGCAGTACCAAGGGTGAGCCCCTCGTACGTATCATTTTTTATTTCCATGTTATTCATGCTCTATTCTCAGACTACGCAATCGTAGGCTCGGATTCCGGCCGTATTATCATCCTCGACTATGACCCCAAGTCGAGCAGTTTCGTGAAGCTGCATCAAGAAACCTTTGGCAAGTCTGGAGCGCGACGCATTGTGCCTGGACAATACCTCGCAACAGACCCCAAGGGCCGTAGCGTAATGATTTCAGCAGTAGAGAAGGCCAAACTTGTATACATCTTGAACCGAGATGCTGCAGCCAATCTCACGATTTCATCGCCTCTCGAAGCGCACAAAAACAATGCGATCATTCACCATATCGTCGGTCTTGATGTAGGCTTTGAGAACCCGTTGTTCGCTGCTCTTGAAGTCGACTACTCTGAGTCTGATCAAGATCCTACAGGGGAAGCGTTCAACAATGCGGAGAAGGTGTGTTCAGTGATTTTTAGCATACGATAACTAAACGAATTTTCAGATGCTGACATATTACGAACTTGATTTGGGCCTTAACCATGTCGTTCGAAAATGGAGCGAGCCTACGGATCCACGTGCAAATTTATTGGTTCAAGTCCCGGCGGCCAAGTCGCATCCACTGATCGTTTTGATGGACCATCTGGTGTTCTGGTTTGCTGTGAAGACCATATTATCTACCGACACATGGACCGACGACAACATCGTGTCCCCATTCCACGAAGACAACATCCTCTTGAAGATCGTCAGCGAGGCATCATTATCGTTACAGCCGTCATGCACAAGATGAAGGTTGGTCTTTTGCAGCTTGTTATTATACCTTGATTAATATTTTCTCGTAGGGTGCTTTCTTCTTTCTCCTTCAAAGCGAGGATGGTGACCTATTCAAGGTCACAATTGACCATGAAGAAGACGAAGTTAAGGCATTAAAAATCAAGTATTTTGACACTGTCCCTGTGGCGTCCAGTCTTTGTATTCTTAAATCTGGTTTCCTTTTCGTTGCATCCGAGTTTGGGAATCAGTACGTCTCTTGGTTTAACTTCTCGCAAAAAGTATCTGACGTTGATTTCAGTTATTTGTACCAGTTCCAGAAATTGGGTGACGATGACAATGAACCTGAGTTTAGCTCAACGTCGTATCCGGGCACCGGAATGGCAAATCCCACCATTGCTTTACCTCATGCACACTTCCGGCCACGACTACTGGATAATCTCGCACTCGCCGACGAAATGGAGTCCCTAGATCCGATAATAGACTCCAAGGTGATGAATCTATTACCAAACTCAGATACCCCTCAGATCTTCGCTGCGTGTGGACGTGGTGCAAGGAGTTCTTTCAGAACACTTCGCCATGGTCTTGACGTTGAAGAATCCGTTAGCTCGGAGTTACCTGGTATTCCTAATGCTGTTTGGACAACCAAGCGGCGCGAAGACGGCAAGTCTTTGTTTCATAGTTTCTGCAGAACATCCGCTGATGCGTACTTGCAGACGAGTTTGATACCTACATTATTCTCTCGTTCGTCAATGGAACTCTTGTCCTCTCCATTGGGGAAACAATTGAAGAAGTACAGGACACCGGTATCCTGTCATCAGCACCCACTCTTGCTGTCCAGCAAATTGGTGCCGACGCCCTCTTGCAGGTGCATCCGCACGGCATTCGTCATATACTTGCGGACCACCGCGTCAATCAGTGGTCAGCTCCTCAAGGAAAAACTATTGTCACCGCTACGACAAACAAGCGTCAAGTGGTTGTTGCTCTGAGCTCTGCTGAACTTGTTTACTTCGAACTTGATCTTGATGGTCAATTGAACGAATATCAAGATAGGAAAGCTATGGGTTCGACTATTACAGCTCTAAGCATAGCTGAGGTGCCTGAAGGACGCCAAAGAACGCCCTATCTGGTAAGCCATGTTCCTTGGAATTATATCATATGCTCACATATTACTAGGCTGTCGGATGCGAGGACCAGACTGTTCGAATAGTGTCGCTTGACCCAGAAAGCACACTGGAAACGATCAGTTTGCAAGCGTTGACAGCACCACCATCAACCATTTGCATTGCTGACATGCTGGATGCGAGTATTAACAAAACCCAGCCCACCATGTTTGTCAACATTGGTCTCCAAAATGGCGTTCTCCTACGAACAGTACTTGATCCTATTAATGGACAGCTAACTGATACTCGAACTCGGTGAGTTATTTCGCTCATTGGAGAATTACAGCTAATTGTCTGTAATCAGGTTCCTCGGGAACCGACCAGTCAGATTGGTTCGTGTTCAAATCCAAGGGAACCCAGCCATCCTAGCGCTCTCATCCAGATCCTGGTTGAATTACACGCATCAAAATCTCATGCATTTCACGCCATTGATTTTTGATAATTTGGACTACGCATGGAGTTTCTCAGCTGAACTCAGTCCTGAGGGCCTCATTGGCATAGCTGGTAGTGTTCTCCGGTGAGTGACCCATCCGTTACGTCCTGTAGAAGATGAGAATAGAGATACCGGATGAACCTCCAAGAAGGACATGCCGAATATTTTTGAATACCAATTGTTCCTACTGAGACTTCCTTATTCCGTTGTTTTTTCGAATTAATAACTGACTACTGTTTCCTTTTCAGCATTTTCCAGATACCAAAACTCGGCATGAAATTGAAGCAAGACTCGATTCCACTATCCTTGACCCCCAGGAAATTTATATTTCACCCCAAAAATCGCCACTTTTATCTTATTGAGGGCGACCACCGCGTTTTGGGCGATGAGGCCGCCAACAAACGGTTACAGACAATGGTGAGTTGTGTTCTTTATGTTGCAGCTATCCCGGACTTATCGTCGTCTCAGACCCAAGCAGGACAGTATATTGATCAAGAAATGCTTGACCTACCTCCCGAGATCTTTGGACGGCCGAAGGCGGCAGCGGGGATCTGGGCGTCCGCAATCCGTATCATCGATCCTGTTGAGGTAAGGCCATATTATGATTACTTGATACGTAAGCTCACATCTACGCTTTGCAGGGCAGGACCGTTTCGACTATCACGCTAGACAACAACGAGGCTGCCTTCAGTCTTGCTTTCGTGCCATTTTCTGCACGAAACAATGAGCTACATCTTGTCGTAGGCACCGCTCAGGATACTTTATTGTCTCCGAGGTCATGTACCAGTGGTTTCTTGCGAACGTATCGTTTCACCGAGGATGGCGTAGGATTGGAGCTCCTTCACAAGGTGAAGCAATATATGGATGGATACTTCATTTTGCTAACACCTTTATTTAGACAGAGACAGATGATGTTCCCCTTGCTGTCATGGGATTCCAGGGACGTCTGGTTGCTGGCGTTGGAAAGGCTCTTCGGATATATGAGATTGGTAAGAAGAAGCTTTTACGGAAAGCAGAGAACAAAGTAAGCACATATAACATTGTGTCAGTTCACTTTGCTCATATTCGCATTTCAGACATTTTCTACTGCCATCGTTAGCCTCAACACCCAAGGTTCCCGCATAATTGTCGGTGACATGCAGGAATCGATATATTTCGCAGTATACAAGGCGCCAGAGAATCGACTGCTGATCTTCGCAGATGACACTCAACCCAGATGGATTTCGGCAGCGACGATGGTGGATTACAATACCGTCGCGGCTAGTGATCGCTTCGGCAACATATTCGTCAATCGCCTGGATGCAAAGGTCTCTGACCAAGTTGATGACGACCCCACAGGCGCTGGTATCCTCCATGAGAAGGGTATATTGATGGGTGCCCCACATAAAACCGACATGTTGTGCCACTTCCACATCGGCGATCTTGTTACCTCGATCCACAAAGTGTCTCTCGTTGCTGGTGGTCGCGAGGTGTTACTCTACACTGGCATTCATGGTACTATTGGAATTCTCGTGCCTTTTGTGTCCAAGGAAGACGTAGATTTCATCTCGACGCTCGAGCAACACATGCGTACGGAGCAGGGCAGTCTTGTAGGTCGGGATCACCTGAGCTGGAGAGGCTACTATGTACCAGTGAAGGCAGTTGTCGATGGTGATTTGTGCGAGACGTATGCTCGGTTACCAGGGTCAAGCAAAGTGCGATTGCTGGAGAACTTGACCGCACAGTGGGAGAGGTGCTGAAAAAGCTGGAGCAGTTACGTGTGACTGCTAGTGGTTTCTAGGTGTTTGCAGTCATGTTGTAATTGTATCGTATTCAAATTGAACCAGTTTTCTTGTGGTTTTATCGGCTGTGGTAGAATGACGTTGTAGTGTCAAATACTTCCGATCTTGATTATACTGAACTCCCACCCGTATCTTTCCTTCAGCCCCAAACTTCAATATCTCCAAGAGCCAAAGTAAAGCCAGCATGTTAAACATTGGTGCCCGTATCGTAAACACATCTCGCGTACGCGCAATCCAAGCAACGCGGTCGTACGCAACCAAGGGGGCTACCCCCGTGACTCTCAAAAACTACAAGGTGCTACTTACTGGCAGACTGAGTGCTCATTCCCTCTGACAATGACACGTTTTTTTAACGCGAATAGTACACTGTCCATGCAACCGCTGCTGGGCAGGGTCGCAAGGGTGAGGTCAAATCAGTCGATGAGACCCCTTTCTCTCTGCACCTAGCAATGCCCAAGGCAATGGGCGGCAAAGGCGATGGAACAAACCCGAGCAACTGTTCGCCATGGGGTACGCATGTGCGTATTTCCTCAATATGAATATGTTAAAATCGCGTGATTTGCACTGAATATATGCGTCACGAATATAGCGTGTTTCCTCGGAGCCCTGCAGATGATGGCAGGCAAGACGGGAAAGAAGGATGCCGCAAGGCACGCCGTGATCCACACGACTGTGCATCTCGGAGAGGCGGAGGGGCTTGGAGGGTTCGGGTTGGCCGTGGATATAAAAGTCGAGGGCGTGGAAGACGAGGAACTGATCAAGGCGGTCACGAGGTACGTTGGCCCGCGCCGTGGTAGTGCGTGTTATGATTTGCTGACTGCGGTACTCCTCCCAGGCTTGTCCCTACAGTCGTGCACTTACGCATGGTGTAGTTGTGAATGTTTCTAAGGCATAGCCACACTTTTACTCTCGCCCGAGGAACTGTTTTCATAGTTTTCATGAGATTTTTTGTTCGCACGTATTCCAGTCCTTGAGAATGTTACTGCATACTAGGACCTAACCAATGCATAACACCTTGGCGTCTCAACCATTAACCAATTCGTATGATACTACAAGTACACTGAACAAAATATATATCAAGGAGACGGAACTAATGAAACAAAGTATGCGCGTCCGCGGCGCTTTTACAAAGAGCTCCTGTACCACTTGTCCTCAACGCCATCAGCCATCGTCAAGTATGGCATCAAGTCACTCGTCAAAAATTCGCTTGGCCATTGTTGCCTGATTTGCTGCATAGATACTTTGTTGCAATTTTCAAGTGGTCTTCCTTGACGCCCGGGGCGATCTTTTTGATACCGGGCGCCTGCTCCGCGATGATGCGGTCAACATACTGCGTGGTGACCTGCTCGCCAGTGTCGATACGTGCACCGTATTTCACCCACTGCCAGAGCTGCACGCGCGCGATCTCGGCGGTAGCCGCATCCTCCATCAAGTAGTTGACAGGGATACAGCCATTGCCGCCGATCCAGGCCCCGCAGTATGCAAGAGCCACGGAGACATTGGAGCGGATACCGTCCTGCGTGATCTTTCCGGGAACACTTGCATTCAACAAGTCTGCGGCAGCTACTTTCACGTCCTCACGTCTGACGTGGTACTGCAATCCATGGGTGAGAAATTGGAACAAGTAAAACAGTACTGCTGTGCGAACCTGATTAGGACCGAGCATATTTTCGTCAAACACTTTGCGAGCAATCTGGTTGATCAAAGGGTGCGCAATCCAGGTGCCATCGTGGCCAGCGGCGACCTCACGGAACTTGTCTGCTCGAACCTTCTCCATCGCTACCTCATTGGCTTGAGGGTCGTTCTTGATAGGGATTTGAGCAGACATGCCGCCCATAGCAGCAACTTTCCTCCTAAAAACATAATGAGTACCTATCGTCATGAACAAAATGTGGCATTACCTGTGACAAGTTTGGATTAAAAGGCGCACATACGAATCCATAAACGGCACTGTCATAGTAACATCTTTCCTATCTGGTAGAACGGCGCTTCTATCCGCCCTCCGCTTCTTAATGGCGCTGAAAATATAGTCCCACCTAAGAACACATCGGGAATGAGCGACTAATCCAGAGGATAACTAATTATATGAATGGTCCTCACCTTCCGCAATTCAATCCGGCAGAGTGGTTTCTGAGCTCAAAGAGAATCTCCTCCATTTGGAACGCCGCGGGAAGTGTCTCAATGAGGACAGTTGCCCTGATTGTGTTATGGGGTATTCCAATGTAGGATTGGGAGAATAGGAAAACGTCATTCCATAAACGGGCCTCGAGATAATGTTCCATCTTCGGAAGATAGAAGTAGGGACCTGAACCACGCTTGATGAGTTCCTTGGCATTGTGGTAAAAGTATAGTCCAAAATCGAATAGAGAACCCGAGACAGGGGTGTTGTCAACTGTGATACGCGTCTCGTCCAAGTGCCAGCCCCTAGGCCTAGACCGAAATATGAACAACCGAATTCGGAGCTGGAAAAGATGCACGACGACGTACCGAACGATAAGCACTGCTGGTTTCTCAGACAACTTGTATTGCTTGCCACCAGACTCGAAGTCGATCTGACGCCTTACAGCGTCGTGCAGATTGACTTGGCCGTTAATCATGTTTGCGAACGTAGGAGCACTGGAGTCTGGAAATAGTATATTGGCGTAATTCTACGCATTATGGATGGCCTACGAACCTTCAAAATCTGCCATAAAGGTTTTTGCACCACTGTTCAGAGCATTGATGACCATCTTACGGTCAGTAGGACCGGTGATCTCAACACGTCTGTCTTCTAGACCGGGTGCAGGGGGTGCGCAGTGCCATGAAGGCTCAGCACGGATGTGCGCCGTTTCAGGTGGAAAATCAAGAGGCACTCCTGAGTCAAACTTGCGTTGGGCATCATCGCGCGCAACTAGAAGGCTATGTCTGGTAGACTCAAATGTCCTATGAAGTGCAGCGAGGAAGGCAAGTGCACCATCAGTGAGGATAGGATTATGAGCATCAACCTTTGCGTGAATCTGAACGCCTGCAACCATGTTTGAGAAAGATGAGTGGAGTTGTGGTAAATAAGCAACAAGATTAGATTGTGTGTTATGTACTCGTCTCGGGACTCCGACACACCGCTGTCCGACGTCATTATGAGCATGTGTTTATTTCTGCAAAAATCCCGCAATTACGTGAAACTGAAATTGAAAACGGAGTACAGACGGCGAACTCAAAGCCGCAACACATAAAAGATCACCATAAGAATATTGGTGCTGGATCTCCTACGGGAATCCGCTACTACTCCTTATCACGAGCTCTTGGAATTGGTCTGGACGGCGACGGGTTCCGAAGGCGCTACCCAAGGAGGGAACATTGTGATAAGCATTCAATGATAGATATAAGTAGACCGAACTTACCGAGGATATTTTTCACCGTGCGCTCTCCGACTTTAATGACCCTACGGCAAGCCATTTGCCATATCCCGACACTCACAGAACCTTGGCGTGCATCATTCGCGGACTGATCATGCTAATAACTATGGGAATACTGACCTTTAGGTGCGAAAGGGAAGGCCATCCACCAGCCGAGTGGGCCAAGCCAACCAGGAGGCAGGTAGAATACTGCAGCCCTTCTGTACCACCAGCCAACGAAGAATGATAGTCCTGTCGTAAAGACCCACACCACTGTGTTGAACTTGACTGAGAATGCAGTCTTGCTAGACGCAAGCTCTCCATCTATTAAACACGTTCGACGTTCAGTGGCATGCGCCAACATGTCAGGGAACCGACGTACTGAGTTTCTCAAGCTCTGCTATCCCTTTGTCGACGCCTCTCCTCAGCTTCGCCCACTTGGCAAATTGATCTTGTGCGCTCGTTTGCATCAGCTCTTTCTTCGCCGTAAGGAGCTCGGCTTGCAGCTGGCGCTGTCGGGCGTATGAGGTATTCATCATGAGTCTGCTGTAGAGATCCCATGCCTAGAAGAAAGAAACCGTAAACCCATGCGTACGAAGCATTAAGAACACCAACGGATTCAAGGAGGACATTTTTGCCGATCCATGAGATGAGCTCAGTCAGAAAGACGAGCGCGAAAATCGTGAATATGAGTGACATGGTAGATACAAATTCGGGCCACGCGCTTGATAGTAAGAAAGTGAGGGATGTGCAAGTACAAGTGATGAAGCTTCGATGAAGCTGGTCAGCAAGTTTTGAAGAAACGCCGACACCGCATGCATACGTCCAAACACGTTGCGGCGTTCGCACCGGGTCATCGTGTTCGCTAATTGGCGGATTGCAACATGACGGTACAAGGACATGAACTCGCTGCTCAATATTCAATCTGTTTTAACGGACATTAACTTAATTAGTTGTTTGAAATTGTGCAACGCCAGCAGCGCTCGGACAATCATCAGAAGACGCCGATATTATCATTTGCCAGTGTGAACTGAGTACAACAATGCACTACAGACGATGAGAATCCCGAGGAAACAAACATGACTTAGGGACGAAATAAAAGTCATATTTGCATGCGGAGGTGGTTGTATAGCCATAATATGCCAATAAGGGGGTGATACATGCTGCGTTGCATTGGTGTGGTGCGTCTCTCCGTGTTGTCTCTACCTCAACTTCACAGCGCCAAAAACATCGAGAATGAAAGAGAAAGAATGCTGCTCAGATGTTGAGCTTTGTGCGCCTCCAGTGACGGCGTTTAGCGTTGTACTGTAAAGCATCAGTAGCGCTCCCGGCCCTTAAGATCATCGGAACATACTTGGATTTTAGTGTCCGTCTTCAGACGGAACCACTGGGGGATGGGCCTGAAATTGGTTTATGAGCGGGTTGTAAAGGCATGCATGACACTCCACTCACCTGTTCTGACGACCGGCCTTGGCGAGGATACGCTTCGTTCTGAAGGATTTTTGGGAAGGCTTGAAGCGAATTCACTTGTCAATACATGGCGCACTGAAGATCAGCGTCAAAACTCACCATTTTTGTCGATGTCGGGGGTCGTTCCTCGCTGTGATGAGATGTGATGGAAAATAAGGTTATCAACATGAACTCACTGTACAGTTGCTGACTCAGCGGCACGCACGGCACTAGCCGTCCTTCGTTTCACGCTTCCGGTACCCGAATAAGTTTGGAACGTAGTACATACGCACCCACACGACCCTTTAGTGTTACAGTTACTATGCAGTTCCTCAAATTTTGGCTCTCCGTATTGGCTTTGGTGGTGTGTGCGCTGGCCGCCGAGCCACCGGAGGAACTGCAGATCGCAGTCACCTACTTGCCTAATGACTGCCCCACAACCGCCAAGACTGGGGACGCCATTAAGGTGCACTACGTGAGTTTCAGTTCGCGCCTTGTCTATGTGGCGTGAATTCACATGGGACATGGAATACAGACCGGAAGGTTGTTCTCCGACGGCACCAAGTTTGATTCAAGGTCAGTATAAGTCTTTTCTTTGTCTACGAATTGAGGGAATTTAATTATAATAGTGTCGACCGAGGCCAACCATTTTCTGTTAAACGTGGGCAATTCGTTTGCACACAAGGTGCCTTGCTGACCGTTTATTTATCCAGTCGGTAAGGGGCAGGTTATCAAAGGATGGGACGAAGGTCTCCAAGGCATGTGCCTCAACGAAAAGCGTACCTTGACGATTCCTTCACATATGGCTTACGGTTAGTTTATTCCGGCAATCTATGAGGTATATACTGAATGATGGATCATTAGGTTCGCGTGGATTTGGCAGTGTTATTCCTGCACATTCTGCCTTGGTCTTCGATGTCGAGCTTGTTGGCCTGCAGAAAGATTCCCGTTCAGACTTGTAGACAATTGATGGTTAATAGTCATGCACTGATAATAGTTGTGCCACTGGATCAAATGCGCGAAAGTTTCGGATGAGCTACATAATAGCCTTCACTTTGGCTGCACTTGCGGCCCCTTGAGCTTCTCCGTCACAAGCTCGCTAAATTCCTCCCTTAGTATAGCCTCCCGTCTCTGTCTCTCATCTTTCTGCAACTTCAATATCCCCCTCTTCTCCTCCGCGCTAATGACCTGGTTCTCCTTCCTCATACGCACTGCGTTCATGCGCTTGTGCCGGCTTCCACTCATTACATAGCCAACCGACTCGAATTGAGCAATCTCGTCCGAGGTAAGACCGATTTCACCACGACGTGGAATACGTGAGTCCGTGTCGTCCTGCAAGAAGGCGGCCATGGCGCTTCCTTCACCGCGAAGTAGAGCACTACCATAAGCGCGTTCATCGAACTTCTTCGTGACGATCTTGTGTAGCGGTTGGGGTCCGACGTCCTCATCAGAGTCCTCGTCCATCGCCTCTCCAGAGTGCGACGGGATAGTCGTTGGTGGTGGCATAGAGCCAAGGCCTTGGATCGAGGACGAAGATGCAAATGGTGCAGCAGCGGGTTTCTCCACCCATTCGTCCTCGGATACATGAGGAGGTGATGGAGTATGACTAGGACTTGGGCTGCGAGGGTGGCTCTTACTCTTGCTTCGCCTGCTCCTCTCTCGGTCTTCTTCCGCACTGTCATAGCTCCGGTGTCCGCTAGGTGCTCGATTCTTCTTTTCCTTCCTCTCCCTTCGTTCAGCCCTGTCTTTCTCTTTCCGCGCACGTTTTCGGTCTTTGCGTTCCCTCCGCCTGCGCTCATCTTCGCTGTCAGAAGAGTCAGTGGGGGTCGGTGACCGGTCTCGTTTAGATTTGCGTGATTTTGTATCGCGGGAAGGTGAACTGAATGTAATTTGAGTATACCAAATGTTAAGCGGTAAATGAAAACGTACAGTGTTCTTGCTGCAGCCTTGGGAGAAGAAGGCCAAATACTTAGTGATGAGCATCTCTTTGCACTCGACGACTATATAATAGTCAGGGAATTAACCAATAATTGGATGACCGCAAACCACCTCTCCAAATACTCACTCCCCCCGTTTCCATACGGTGGTCTATCCCTCCCTTGTCGGTTGGGGTACAAATTCTCCTGATGCCGCCATGGAGCCTCAGCAGGCGGAGGCGTCGCAGGGCGCTTGTAGTCGGTGTATTCAGGGCTTCCCCGACGCCGCTCTCTGCTTCTGTCCCTCTCACGATCTCGTCCTCGGTCAGCACTCTTGTCGCGCTGCCGTCTATCATCATCTCTTTTTCTGACATCTCCATTCCTATCCTTATGCCTGCTATCATCCCTCCTTTTGTCTCGTTCGCGTTCTCTACTGCGGTCCCGCGCTCGGTTTCTGTTACTGTCTCTTTCTCGTTCGCTGTGTCGTGGTGGGGTACGTGCTCGTGGTGAAGGGGAGCGTGCACGTCTGCGGGCGAGATAAGTATCTTTTGGGTCTTGTGGGACCAAACCCATGCGGGAAGGATGTACGGTCGCCATATTTAATGACTACTTAGCTGCAGAGAAAAGGAAAGTCAAGGAAGATATGGTACGCCTCCAGAGAAAAGCGTGGGAATCAATTTAGATGCAATTGCTGAATAAAGTGGCGACATAGGGAAAGTGCATGTAAAGTAGGGAAAATCCATTATTCGGTATCAGAACGTAGCTAATCAATATGATACATACAGTGATAGGTGTGTGCAGATTGAGCGGTGTCCAGAGATTAGTAAGAGTCGTACAGGATGTAAATTTGAGAAGGATATTGGCCATCAAGGGAACATGCGCAAGTACACCGAAGATGCACGGTGTTGTACTGGGTGGGGTATCGGCTCGTGGAGCTCGATCATCTGTCGTCCGTGTTGGAGTGAGGGGTTGAAACGGGGGCTGAAAAGAGTACACAGAAACTCATTCATCCACTAATATCATCATGTCGTGCTTTGAAAGCCTCTCCCTCGAGTCACACCGCCTCAGATATTGACGCGCGGACTCCTCAAATACCTCGCACCCCTCAAAGAGGCTCTCAGGCACCACATCCTTCCGTTGCTCCCAAGGTTTGAGGTCCACCACCTCGACGCGGTCAATCGCGATAAGTATCATCCCGAAACTGTAGGCATCGGCCAATAGCGGATCCTGACACTCCCCGCGGAGTACCTCTGGAGCCGCGAATGGCCGTGTACCTGGGTGTATTTGCTCCACCTTCTTCTGCGGCGCAGCAGCAGCGGCCGACCCCGTCCGTGCAATGTACTGGAAAGGATCCACAGGCTCATCCGACGGCGAGATGAACACCGAATCCATAGACACAGAACGTCCAAAGTCAAAAAGCTTGATGGTATCGGACGAATGCGTCACTTGAATATTCAGCAGCGAGAGATCTCCGTGACTCAGTCTAAACGAATGTAGGTGTGTGAGGCCATCGAGCAGCTGGTTGTGAAAGTCGATTTTCTTGTTTCGGGTTAAAGCTGGCCTCGGGCGAATGACCTCATACAGTGTCCGTCCGTGATGTACTCCAACACCATACCAACGTTCTCCAAGCAGCCTAGAAATGCGGTGATATTGCGGTGTCGCGACACCGTGGTATATACGCGCAGCTCGGCGAGAAATTGTGTTGTCACATCTGATGCATTTGACTGCATCTCTCCGTTGATCTCGAGCTGTATAATATCGGGTTTCTTAACGATGCACTTGAACAGCTCGGAGGCAGAGCCTTGTGCCACAGGGGCAAGGTTCGCGGTAGGGTTCGGTGGCGCAGAGTAAGCGGTTGGCGTAGGGAAGGAAAATATCGAAGTTGGGTGTCGCGGTGGATTGTATACAGGTATCGAGGGGTTGGGAGATGGTATTTCTTTTGCTTTCTCTTCTTGGAGGTTTTGATTGAAAAGACCATTGTCTGGTACTACCGTGACTGCAGTCTCCTCCGATGACGTGAACGACTTGGTAGACGGATGCACTGGCTTCTCGTCTTCTTGATCTAGCTCGACTACATCACGATAGAAAAGTCAAAAATCATCATCTATGCGAACCGTGATAGCAACTCACCCATCCACCAGTTCTTCTTGGATGTCAGCGTCACCCTCTTGACGTGCATTTTGGCAGCTTGCACAAGAGGTGATTGTGGCAGACGTGGAGCAGGTGATGAATATGCTTCAAGCATAGCTGTGGGAGCCCGTGATAATGGCTGCTGTAAACGTTGCATGCTGGCACGAACGTGAATTGAGTATTTATACCCTGGCGTCAACTCTAAGTGCTTGACAGCAGAGACGTAAGATCAAATTGCCTTATTTTGCTCGCTGGACCCTAGCTGTACCCCACAAGGCCCACACACCTGGATTTCCCCGCAATCTTTATTTACACGCTGGACATAGGTTACACTAGACTATGGCACCTTTATTGCTTGCATAAAAATTCAGGAAAAGTTGGCTCAAATATCTTAAACTCGTAATTTCAAACTAGTTTTATCTTGGCACGATCCGAATATTTACCGGCAAAGCGAGGCATTTTACGAATATACGAGCGTTCTATGATCCAAGTACACGACTGGGTATAAGATGCAGCGTCCGTGTCTATAAAGTTATGCAAAGGTATCAAGGTATCGCGCAAAAGTAGTGTTCAAAAAAGCAAGATAGCGGAGGCCGCTCCGACGTATTTCATCAAAAAGACCAACCAGTCTCTGGCGGAATGGACCAAGAAACTGGAACCAGAAATCTGCTTCTGTCCCGCCTGCTGTGAAGGAATATTCGAGGTCGGAAGGTTTTGCACAGCCATCATCGACTGTTTCTCAATCTTGCCAGACCCGCACATGACCTGAATACCGACAGAGGGGATACCGTCAACGACCACGAACAACACTGCAGGAAACTAAGTCATCCAAAATCATAGAGAGATTGAAAGACGCACGTGCGGGACCAGGAGGCATGACGGCTGGGTTGGGAGGCAACTGGTTTACATGAAGAATTGCGCTTCCATCGCCGTTTCCTGTAAAAGAGCTCTGCAATTGTACCGAGCGCATGCCCATGTTCTGCAGCAGATGACCAATCAATTATAAAATTAAGCAGCTGATTCTGTCGCACCATCGTATGCGTAGAGAACCCGGTCCTCATGACGACGACTTTCGCTGTTTGGATGTTGTCCACGTTGCCAAAAAGATCTGCCAGTGTCAACGAGACATTGAAATAGGAACCACCGTAAGAGAGCTGGTTCGGGAGGCCCTGGGGTTCTGGCCGACGTTGATTGTAATATGAAGGATAGAAGCGTTCCATGCGATATTCAGTAGGATAGGGGGCGGTGGTATTCACGTCACTGTTGGGATTCGAACCTGCCACGAGGACCGAACCTAGAAATGAGTTAGCGAAGCTCTGGTCTGGTCTGATTAGATCGACCTACCATCTGGAAGCAAGGTAGCTGTGGAATGATACATGCGTGGGATGGTACTCGAAGAGAATCCATAAAGAGACCAGCGTTTGGTAGCTGGTGCCTTTGGATCATACATGAGCGGCGTCAAATGCGGCTGGTCAGCGTATGACTGGCCGATATTAAAAGTTGTGTTTCCGTATCCAGCAGTACCTGGATGCCAAGAGAAGCACATGACAAGAAGCTTGTTAGAAACCTTCTGGCACTAACCTGTCTTTGCGCCGTTCAAACACAAAACTCTTCCATCAGGAAGCAAAATCAAGTTTCCCATAGTTCGGCCTTCCGGCAATGCATCTAATTCAACATAATTCGGGGACTGATCGGGGGTGATCTGCACACAAGAAGAAGACGCTGGCCAGTGAGGGATATCCCAATTTTGGGACCATCTGCATTCGTGTATTAATTCTGTCCAAGACACATACGATCTGTAGTGTGAACTCACTGCTCGGTGCGAATGTTACTACCACCACAGAACATAATCGACGCCGTGTAGTTGTTGTCTGGGGTCAACGGTAGCATCGTGCTTCCGGCGCTCGCAGGATATACGCGGACGGCATCTGGCATGTCCTGCAACGGAGTCTCCTTGTTTTGGTCCATATCGAGTAAGACCGTTTTCCAGCCAGACTGAACAAAGAGTTTGCCAGATGGAAGGAGCCATATAAGAGGGTACAAGTTTGTAGGGAGCGTGGTCTGAAGGATGGGCGAGAGAATCGGCTGACCACGACTGGGAAAGAACTCGTACGTTGGGTTGGTCTGTCCGGCATCGCTAACATAGCCTCCATATGTGCATCCTCCAGCCTATGAGGGTTAGCAGATCAAATATATATTAAAATTTTAAAAGCGTACAATAATCATGCTTCCGTCCTGAAGCGTTTCACTGCACTCCCCGCATTAGTGCGAAGTGACACGTTGGCAGAAATACTCACAGGGAAGGATACCAACGCCTTGTAGTCATGGGTGTAACCAAGAACCAATTGCAGTCGCCACCATCGCATGGGTTGAGCATCCTAAAATGGTTCAGAATAATTTGCCATGTCAGATAGTAAATGGGAATGGGTACCGAATACTGAGGTGCAGCGTGGCAAGATCAGATCATTAGCTGATATACAAGGGGAAGAACGATTGCATACGATTGTCCGCCATCAAGATCATTATAGGGAGGTCCGCCGAGTTGGCTCGCCGCGGGGTTACCGCCGTAAGTTACAGCCTGATTCCCGCCAACGTTGAGCCACGTCCCATTTCCTAAAACACCTCCTCCCTGACCGATCGTCGTGAATATTTATGCGGATGACTCGGAAGAGAGAAGAACAGCTCACCGCGCAGAAAGAGTTCGTGGTAACATCCATGGGACGCGTTTGTTTCGAGCTAGCAGACCATTCTAGAGGATACTATCAGCATACCCGGACTAAATGTCACGGAATAATACGAACCTGCAGCCCATGCAGGGTGGCCATTGATTTGTGTCGGGTTGTTTTCTGTTTTGTCAATGATATAGACCTTGTCTTCGGTACCCAAGAACACCTGGGGTCGAATATCAGTCAAGTAAAGTAAAGTAGCGACCGGCGGGCTGACGTGCCTGTTGACCACTGGCAATACTGTTGCCAATGAATTCAAACGCGTTAATCTTCATAGCCTGTTTGGGCTGGCCGGGTGCGTTCCTCGCCGCAAGGACATATCCAGCAGCGTAAAGAAGGCATAACGCAAGTTCAGATACTGTCTGCTTGGAAGAAGTAAGCACGAGCATCGTGGAAAAGGCAGGGAAAATGAAGGCAGTTGACTTGACGTACCAGACATTGTGCAAATGTATATATGTTGAGCAGTATTCCAGTGATAATCGATTGGTATCCCAAGGCGACGCCTTGCCGCGGAAGGACTCGGGAATTACAAATACAGATATGCAGTCCCGCCGTCTAGCAGACAGCACCGTTGTTGTTGGCGGCTTTGAAGTAGCGGCAGACCTGTATTACAAGTACGTACATGCGCCGCCAACTTCAAGTTGAATCAATACCGAAATGGACATTTCGGGGCAGGAATGTGTATATCGCTGATATTTTCTGCGTTAGTCTCCTTTGGTCTACCGTACTCACAGACCCTAACAGAATGATTTAGAAGTGACAGTTAGTTGTTTCAGCGTTCCAGGTGGTTCCTATTCCTCACAAGTATTATACTTACTCAGCACTAGAGTATGTAATCGTCCTGCGGTTCCCCCTTGTTTAGGACCTTACACTAATCAGTAACACGGTCAACAGTGACCGACAATTCGACGTGGAGCAGGACCAGTCTCCTCCAGCCAGACCAATCAATCAAAGGAAGATGGTTGTTCACAAGACTAGATGGCCGCGCACGATCATCCGCAAATGTCACCGACGCCACTGAAGTTTTGCATAATTCTAAACCCGTTCTATGAATCCACTGCCCTTCCGGATGCAGAATTCTGCCGGAGTACCTGCGCTGAGGGCAGATTCTGAAGATCTCAGGCTTTAGCTGTCCGACTAGGTCGGGAGCTCCGAGTCGTTTTTCGTTGGAGTTAAGTTGACCACGCAAATGTTGTCTCCATCCGACCCCACTGGAATTTTTAAACCTATGAATCGAGCACTTGCAGAGGCGGAATTACGAGTCCATCGTACACGCGTGCGTAGCAGCTTAATTTCCGTTCTATGACCTGATCCTGATTCGCATCGCATGACATGAACATCGAAAGCGCAAGTTCATAATCTACAAAGACCTGACACAGTGCCTACGAGCGGTCACGGCGGATACAATACATTAACGAGAAGCCTATGTCGGCCATTTCTTCTCAGTAAGTGAGTAATAGAACAGACCGTTCGAACACTACCTTGGTGAAGTGAGAACGGTCCAAGGCTGTGGTAACAACCGCCGAGTCGATACACATAGCGTTGGTCTGCCCTCAGGGACATGCTGGCATGATCAATTATTCACTAATATCTCGTAACAGAAAGAAGTTATTTCCTAGGGCATCCCCACGTTTTTCGGCACCTGCCGATGAGTGATTCTTTCCGATCAAAACATGGCTCCGCGCCGTTCTGTCGGCTTTTACCGTTCTTATCGGTATGTTGGATCTAAGATAATGAATGGGAAGCACGAACCATTAATATCTTAGGTTGGACCAGCTCCTATAGCTGATTGTGATGTGATAACTGTAGCGCACGTCGAGTGCTACGCTGGGACAACAAATGACGTCAACTATCCATGACTGCTGGAAACAAAGAGGAACGTGGCCAAACGACAAGGGTGTCGGATCATAGATATAGGACTTCCGCGCTGATTTCGGAGCGGAACAAGCTGCTCATCCGGAATCTGAAGGTTATCGATACTACTATGCCCCAGTGCTGTCCTCATCGAGTCCTAATAATAGTATAGTTTTTCGGCCGCAAACATCCAGTTTGTCGCCAAGGTAATACATGTCGTATAAAGCGCAGCCTCAGGCGAAACCTGTGGATCTTGATTATTTTATACTTCACGGTGCCAATTTGACATGGTTCGAAACTTTGTTTTGAGCATCCAAGGAGTACCGCGGTCTCCATTCTAATGAAGCTGTGTTATGCACTCGTGATGCAGCATTCCGTGCGAGGAAGTTCGCCCTGTACCATTGACGGGTGTGCGCGTAGATACTACACAGATTTCCGATTGTCTGCAAGTATGAAAGGGTGAGCAATGCTAAATATGTTTGGGGTTGTACGAGAGTAGCGCACAACGGTCGCAAGCCTAAATTTAACAAGAGACTTGACCCGGTGAATCCGTTCTGCGCCGATCGCATGAAGTTAAAGTTATCAAGTTAGCTCTATTTTTTGCGTGCAAACAAATTGACTGGGACTGCAGCCAGGTGAATATCAAAGGCCTCTACGGGTAATATCGGGTAAGATTATGTCAGCTGCCGACTTCTCCCATTATTGGTAAGAAGCACAGAATTCTCAAAGAAGAGAAATCATACAAAATTCTTCCACATCGTGCACTGAGTGTTCGAGTCAGGAACTGCGTCCCTCGTTACAAAAATATTTTTGGAAAGCCGGGGTCAAAATCACTGATGAGCCGAAACTGTATTAGCCAGCTGACCGAACAACACGGACTCGACACATATCGGTAAATGCCGTATCGACTCACTCTGTATTAATAAGCACTACTGTCCAACGGAGTGGAACGGAACTTTATTGACCTCCGATCATGACTAGTGACTAGTCGTGACGTCACGACTACAATTCCTCGGATCTCACGCCACTTATCATACTCCACATGCTATAGCAATAACGCTCTTTAAAAATGCTTGTCACCTTTACCGCATCCACAGTTCACCACCACATCCTGGGCTCTAGCTCTGTCAGGCTCATACAGTTTTTAACCTGCTGATCATTTAAATCATCCGGCCGGCGATCTTCACACTTAGTGACGGCCCCAAGAGGCACCTACTCCAGACAATGCGCGGTCATGGCGACGCATCATCTGATCCTGCTCATACTTCCTCATTCTCCCAACATCGTAAACGTACGTCAGGTAAGAGCTCTTAATCTCAACTATCTCGTTTATGCTATCTCGGGTGCTGTCTCCTCATTGAGAGTCCATTTTGCACCGTAACTCACCCGAATGACTTCCCGTGCCATTCCAGTCTCCTTTGTCCACCACATTGGCGTTCAGGCAATTCTCCTGAATCTTTCAATACCACTGACGTGTATCGTTGGCATACTTTTTTCAATCCAACTTTTTAGAGACGAGTTTCTACTTCTGTTTATGGCTCTTTCATCCCCCGGGGTGTTCTACCCATTCCGAGTGGTTCACCTGTTTCCGGATCTCCCCAGGAACCGGATATGTCCGTGCTGTCGTCATACGGCACGGTTAAAGACCTAATTTTGTTCGCTTCTCACTCAATTTGTCATCGTAACTTTCAACTCAAATAGCAAATTTCGCTGAACTGTCGTTATCTTGTTTTTTTTTCTAGAATATCTGCACCTCCCCCGTTCGCTACCATCATCTCACTCGAAGCGACACGCCTCTTTCCATTCGCCTAGAGAGGTTCCCCTGCCATCTTCCCCCTTGACGTGCTCTTCGGGCTATCCATTCCCAAATACGGCTTCCTACACAGGAACAACTTTGCTCCGCGCAAAAAGGTAGATCTTGATGCTTCAGTCCTGTGCCAAGGTTTTACCATACATCAACAGTGACAACTCCACAGAGTCGGATCATACTGGTAGCTCCACAGGGTCGCTTCATTCGTCTGCGTCGACGCAGTTGCAACCTATCTCACATACGCCGCCCGGAATCCCAAGTCCTGACTCATCGCCAGACATGAAGACTTCAGATCTCCCAGGTAGCAAGCAACCTAATACTCCTGATACTTCCTCAGCAGCTATTCGCCACCAGTTCTCGTCACATGGTATGGAATCTCAATCCACACCAGCGGCGCCTACTATGTTTCCGATGTCACGACCATACTCGTTGCCTGATGATCATTTGTCTATGCAACCTAACAATCGGATAGATGGTAGTTCCACAACGAGTTTGCTTTTGCCACTGCAAACACCTTATAATCTTCTGCCTCGGATGGACAACCAATCACCGTCGGAGGCATCCGGGCGACGACCGCTGCCCTCGCTACCGCAAACCAATGCAGGTATCCACGATCCGCAATCTAAACAACCTTCTCTGTCCAATGTACTCAGCTCCTCGCAGCCATCTTCACCTCCTCCGCCCTATTCGCGCAATACCCTTCCAGATGACCAAATGCACACGCCTGCTTCATCAGGGCCATCTTTTAATTCATCCATGTATCCTGCTCCCGAGGCACCAGTGATTTTGACACCTCCGACACAAGCTGAACGCCGCGGAGAAGATGCCAACAGACGTGCCCCATACGATTCGTTTCTTTGCCATTCCCCGCCCCCAGATACTTGGATAGCCGTGGAGACTTCGCCGTCGGAGTATCGGCTGATTGTACGACTCCCTGGCTTCAGAAGAGATGGCATGTGAGCTTTTGTTAGTTTGTACTTCCCGAGAAGCCCGTTGATAAGTTTTTCAGTACGATCGCTACCCGTAGGCGCCGTATACTTCATGTTGTTGCCGATTCCTGGGAGCCTGAAGGCGGTAAGCTGTCGATCTTTCTATTCAATTTACAATGTGCTTATTTCCTAATGCAGGGCACTTCGAACGTCGTGTGTTATTCGGATATGATGGTGATCTGGCGCAAGTGCGCGCTGAATTTGACGGACAACTCCTTCATATCATTGTTCCTCGGCGTGTTCCGCCGGTTTCTTGGTACAACCATCAATAAATCCCTTTGCGGTCGAGGCTCAGACTGTCACTTTCCACTGCTATGTCAATAATAACGCATAGCTTGCATCCGTGGGTTCAACATTATCATACAGTATATCCTCATCTAGCATGGCATTTCTTCGGATTCATCCACCGAGGATATGTTCACTTCCATCTGTACAGCATGTTGGTCATTTGACCACCCCATCTCCTATATCATCACCCCTTCATTTATCCTTATTTTCTCAACCGGCCTGATCCGAGACAACTTTCCTGTTCATGGACCTGTGTTAACAATAGGTTACAAAACGAATATCAAAATTCATGTAGCATGATGACGACGACATGGAATATCGTTTAAACGACTACTGTATGAATTCTCACAGTGTCACTCCAAGTGATCTTGGCTCGGCTATGTATTTCACTTTCATGCTCTCCTGCGTTACTCACAGGTCGCGCGGCGTTGCGCCCATGTAAGTTGCGTGCTCTGAAACTTGACTGCTGCTCATCACTATCCAGCACAACGAACCCATGTAGTTCCAATCCCCCGCAGCTACTAGCCTGAATATCATAAAGTCAAGGTACAAAAATTATTTTTTTCAGATGATCAGGAAGATCAGACAACGAACACAAGTCTGATGGATTATATAGTAATTGAGCCTGTGCCACTTTATCTCGAGGCCATGATACTAAAAGGTGCGTATCGCCTTTTGCAGATCACGGCCTTAGCAGGCCTTGACTAACGTCACCCTTTTCTGAGTCCAGGCCAAATATGTCTAGTATCGTGCAAAACGCCTCGATTCCATATCCATGATTGATAATCGCTTCACGGATATATCTTCCACGAGATGGGCAACCCCAGACCAAGACAATGAGGCATGGAGGCACCCGATGACGGGGACGTGAGTCATATTTGCCTCGGCGCCAGTTTGAACGTTCATTGAGGCGTCATTCTATTTTGGTTTAACCTTGGGACTGATGGATCCTTCACGCATAACACATTATGCTACCTTATGCGGAGAATGGGGGTTTTCTCCTCATCTCGAGGGCGGATATAAACGTCTGTTTGTAATAGCTGAAAACCTACCTACCCACCCGCTCTTCTATATCCTCCCCGCAATACCGTGACGGTCCTACCATGCCATTTTCTAAGCATAAACAGCTTGATACACGTACTCAAGTCTACATCGACATTTTACCAGAGTCTAGTCCACGGTGGACCTCATCCTCATCGCATTCACGTGGCTCGTCCTCTCTATACAAGTCCCCTCGGGGTGCCATCGCGTTCCACCCCTCCTCGAACGCGCCGCGTCGCATGAGGGATATTGATCCCACTATAATCTTCGTCTCGACCTCTGTCGTCATTGCCAAGTCATCCTATATCGTGTTATTGGATGGCGCACCCATACACAGCGAGGACACCAAACTCGAGTGTATCGGACCATATTACACCGGTTCTGTGAACACGCCCGACGAAGGTCCGTTGCTCTACAGCACAGCCTTGGTTCCCAAGTATTGGGAGATATTGCGCAAATCACGAGGTTCGTGCTTTCTGACCTGGACACAAAACGGACGTATGATCATCCCCCAAAGACCCTACCATATACACCATCCTTCACGATGTGTACTGTCCTGCAGACCCAGCGCCTCGTTTGCCAAGACACTTGGGCCGTCAACGCCCCGTGCTTATCTTCTCTGCCACATACCACTTCCGGTATCTAGTCCCTGAACGCATGCCCCCGTCTTCTGTGACACCACGTCGTGCATATCAAGCCAATTCACATTTCACTGCAAACACGACTCGCGCTTATCGCGATTTACCGGAATCTGTCTGTCGGCCGAAACATTCTATGCATCCAGGCCTTCCAGATGACGAGAGCCGTGGGTCGCACGAAGACAGGTCGCTGAATGGACAGTTCATACCGGACGTCGGCTTGGATGACGGTGACTTCATGATCAACGTTGATGATTCGCCCGATGTCGCATCAAAGGGTGTGATGTCACAGTCATCTGCTCCAAGCTTCCAGAAGGACGACGTTCATGATTACGTGAGTAAACGACTTCAACGAGGAATTCTGCTTTTCATATTTCTTCAGATCATGTAGGAAAGAGTTGCATACAGAAATAATATTGTACGGACGATTGAAACCGGGAGCGTGCGTCAAAGATGGCTACATATGTCCGATATAGGTAGGGTCTTCGACCCCAAAGGACTTTAAGCTTTGTACGATGGCCGTGGGGATGTCTGACGAAGTAGGTAAAATTAATAGAAGGAGAAGATGCAATACTAATTTTATTGAATGTGCACACTTGCAAGACGGCGAGAAGAGCGTGAATGGGAATGAGAGAAAGCTGAGTGAGGTATTTCATCATGAAAGCCCCGCTTTCGTGGTGCGGTGGGGGAAGGCTTCTGGCTGCGGCTTTTGGAATTAAAAAGTAACAAGCTCGGACGCAGAGGGGACATTGGTGAGTACTACATAATAATGCCGGGCTGCGCGTCAACGGCTCAAGCCTGAGGGTCCGGAATGAAGACGAGATAATTCCAAGGGGTCACATCATGGACTAAATATCATGGAACATAAGGCGACATCAGTTGTGGCTACTTGAATGATTAAAACACACCTACACAAATTTCTGCCCTTCAGATAAAATGGCAAGGCAAGACCGCAACCCTTCAAGCACCACTGCATTTCCAACCAGGGGACCATATGACCATTCAAAAAAGCATGGAATATATGATTGAGCGTGTCATCCCATGGATTGAGGACACGCGAGAGATGTATGGCCCAGTTGTGACAGGCGTACTTGAGGGCGCCGGAAGCTGCTTGACTGCGTTCCAGTGCTTCGTTGGCGAAACTCTCAAACGTATTCATAGCATGGATTATCTCCCTGTCTGGTAAATAGAGAGCCTGCTTTGCAGAGACGGTGTGTCTTAATGCCAGGCAAACTGGAAACATTAAGAAATCTGGCAAGGTCTTGAGATGCTGGATGACTTGAAAAGCTGGCAGTAAAGATGCGTTACTGGTAACGATATATTCGTTAATTACTTCCGATATCCTCGAAAATTCTTCCATTGTTACCCAGACGGAGGCCGCAGAGTTGATTGCCATGCTTGACCGTGGGGAGTTTGCAGCCAGTCTCGCCCACACGGGGACTGAAGCCATTGTCGCCCATACGGTGTCTGCACCCAGTCTTGCCCACCCTGGGTCTGCAGCCAGTCTCGTCCTCCCTGGGTCTGCAGCCAGTCTCGTCCTTCCTGGGTCTGCAGCCGGGCTCGTCTTCCATGGGTCTGCAGCCAGTCTTGTCCTCCCTGGGTCTGCAGCCAGTCTTGTCCATCCTGTGTCTGCAGCCAGTCTCGTCCTGCCTGGGTCTGCAGCCAGTCTCCTCCTCCCTCGGTCTGCAGCCAGTCTCGTCCTTGCTGGCTCTCCAGCCACTGTCGTCCCATCCAGGTCTTCAGCCACTCTCCCCCACCCTGGCTCAACAGCCAGTCTCGTCCACCCAGGTTCCGCAGCCAGTCTCGTCCTTCCAGGGTGTCTAGCCAGTATTGCCCATTCAGGGTCTGAAGCCATTGTCGCGCATACGGGGTCTGCAACCAGTCTTGCCCACCCTGGGTCTCCAGCCAGTCTAGTGCTTCCGAAGTCTCCAGCCAGTCTTGTCCTGCCTGGGTCTGCAGCCAGTGTCGTCCGCCCTGGGTCCGCAATCCACCCCGGGTCTGCAGCCAGTCTTGTCCTGCCTGGGTCTGCAGCCAGTATCGTCCATCCCGGGTCTGCAGCCAGTCTTGTCCTTCCTCGGTCTGCAGCCAATCTCGTCCTCCCTCGTTCTGCAGCCAGTCTTGTCCTGCCTGGGTCTGCAGCCAGTCTTGTCCTTCCTGGGTCTGCAGCCAGTCTCGTCCTTCCTGGGTCTGCAGCCAGTCTCTCCCACCTTGGCCTAACAGCCAGTCTCGTCCTCCCTTGGTCTGCAGTCCACCCTGTTTCCGCAGCCAGTCTCGTCCTTCCTGGGTCTGCAGCCAGTCTTCCCCATGCTGGGTCTGCAGCCAGTCTCGTCCTCCCTGGGTCCGCAGCCAGCATCGTCCTCCCTGGGTCCGCAGCCAGTCTCGTTTTTCCTGGGTCTGCAGCCAGTCTTGTCCTCCCTGAGTCTGCATACGGTCTCGTGTCTGCAGCAGGTCTTGTCCTCTCGGAGTCTGCATACGGTATCGTCTTCCCGGGCCTGCATCCGGTCATTTACCAGGCATGACAGCCAGTAGTTCCCTTCCCTTGTGTTCATCCAGTCTTGTCCTCCCTCTGTCCACAGCCAGTCTGGTCCTTGTGTCTGCAGCCACTCTCGTCCTCCCTGGGTCTGCAGCCACTCTCGTCCTCCCTGGGTCTTCATCCACTCTCGTCCTCCTTGGGTCTTCATCCACTCTTGTCCACTCAGGATCTGTAACCAGTCTCGTCCCCCTTGGGTCTGCAGCCAGGCATGCCCATTCACAGTCCCCAGCCAGGATTGTAGATCTGAACTGCGATCTCCTCGAAGCCATAGCATACAGATGACAGCTGACAGTGGTTTGGGTGACTGAACAAGAAACGCTAATGACTCTTTTAACTTATGGGGGTCCTCAGGTTCCATAGCTTTGCTTTGCTTCTTCAGCTCTGAGAGTGCATCCAAGAGAGCCGTGCTTTTTGGAATCCCCATCATCAACCGGAGAGAGGAACGTGCGAGTAGGGTGTGAGGGTGAGGTGATCCGATATCGCGTACTTGAGGGAGGCTGCAGTTTGACAGGTCGGAAACATAGTCGCGAATGGACGAGTGATAGATATTCACGGGGAGGGCACTGTCTGTCGGATATCCATGACAGACCGTAGCTGAATCAGCGTTGTCTGCACATCCCTGCCCAACCCAGGGCCAAGAAGTGTTGAGATTTGCGATATGGGCAGTGGGTCTGCGAGGGCAGCAACGAGGGACAAGTGCAGGTATGCCCGCTTGGGGTCGGTACATGTGGAGAGGATGAGGTCGTATAACTTGTACACCTCTGTTCCTAGTAGCAGCTTGCTCGTCAGGTCAAGCATCAGGTTCAACCGGTCGCGGGGATCACTGTCTTCATCGTTGATAATAAACTTCATCATCGTAGACGCCACGATAAAACGTCTTCCCGCTCTGCTCGCCAGCTTCGCAAGGTCACCTTCCGATGGCTGAGGGAAGTCGCGATGGCGACTTCCCAGCTTTGTAAAGGAGTGCCGCAAGAACGTACAGATGTCGTTATCAACGTCTGCGCCATCTAATGAGATCATACCACCCTCCCCAGAAGTTCTCACGGGTATCTCGCGCACCAACGCACGCACGTCGTCATTCTGAAAGACTTCGCTAATATGCGATTCCGAGCGACTGGTGAGTAGGATGTGAGTAACGGGCAGATCAGGATCACGGAGAGCCCGCGCAAGGGAAAGGATGAGATCGGCAACCTCGTCTTCGGATGTACATTCATCAAGAGCATCAACAACAAACGACAAAGGCAGACAGCCGTGTAATCTGGGTTGAAGCGATCGGAGAGGTTTAAGAAAAAGAGCCTCCATCTGGTCGCGGAGAGGGGTGTCGGGATCTAGTAGAGCGGGGTTGTCGCGGATAACTCTGCTCACATACTCCTGAATGCTTGAAAATCTGGTGGCAAGCTGGTAGACAAGTGTGGCAAAAAAATATCCAGCCGTGCGACGTTCCGTTTTCTCGCGCGAGAAAAAGAATGTTCCTCCGAGCCGCATTTCGACATTCGTCTCTTCGGTCACTTTTAGATCTCTCATCTTTTCAGCGACTGTAAACGCAACGGAAGACTTTCCGACACCAGCCGTGCCATGCAGCCAAATAAGCTGATTCTTATCTGGATCGTCCAGGCATCCGTAGATGTATTTGAGAAGATCCACCCGGGTTCCTTCCAAACATTTCGGGTGGGGATGACGTTCAGGGGAGTTATACTGAGCACCTTTAACAGCGACCTGGGACAATCTCGCCCAACTTCCTTTAAGGGCTGTCAAAGATGTGAGGGAGCATGCGAGAGATAAGAGATGGAATACTGACAGTGGTCGTCGTTCATTGATGAAGATTATGATATGCGAGAAGCAATGAACCAACTGAAAGTACTGGTCAGGTTTGAGAGTGTGGTTAGAAATAATCTGGGTGATAGTTTTCTGGACGAACGACGTACGAAGATCTGAATCGAAACTTGTAAGACTTGGTCGCACAACGACCCAGCTGTTGGTTGATGGAGAGTGTGAAGCGTAATGAAGACGGAATGTTATTTCAATCAGTTCTGGTACAGAAAACTTGCTGGATTGTTGTGGAACGAGTAAGCTTTCGAGACGGCGTCTAGTGCTTGCAGGAGGACACGAGGTTGCTGTGCAGCCCGCCACACTATCACCGCCATGATTACACAACAGTTAGTGAATCAGGTAGAACCATGTCGATGATGGTACTCAGAGGTGAACTAAATATATGTGAATCCCCTAGGATAACTGCGCTGGATTGATCAACATTAGTATTTGTGGATTATGTTACTCAGTTGATAGATCCTCGATCTGAGTCAAGGCTGGCAGCCGAGCGCGGAAAACAAATCAGAGATTCATATCCGATCCAAGAAGAGCCAAACATCCTATCCACAAGCGTTCTCTATAGGTACGACTTGAACTTGAAACCATCAAATTCCTTACCATGAGAAATATTTTAGCGTCATTGCTTCTTTGCAGGCGCCGCATATCAAGCAGATCATTGACCAACTTGATATCTGGATACGCAGTCTGCAACGAAGCATTTTGGGTTCGGTATTTGGAATTGAAAAAACGAAAAGCCCGGACGTAGAGGGACAGACCTTCTGAGCCCGAATCTCATACGACATGATACGAGATCGGGAGAGACGTGCGATTGGTGCGAGTTATATATGAGCACGAGTAATACGAGCGTGGAGGGAATGATGCCAAAAAAAAGGAAAACTAAATGCTACTAATACTAGTAGTGACGGTGGTGAAGATCTTGCACGACCAGCGGGTCAACGTGATTGCAGTGGAAATAAACAAAGGTAGATCTTATAATTAGCTGTCTCCCCAAACACTGGCTTCTATAGAGCAGGACTAGAGGAAGTTTCAACCATCTTTAACTCAGACTGTCAAAAAATGTAAAACACCGTCGTAGAACGCAGATACAATTCTTGCCTCATGCCTCCTCCGCACTTGTACATGTCCAGGCTGGCGGAAGTCTATCTGAATGCGCCGAAGACGGGAAGAGCAAAGTGTCCAGTGGCCATGACTCGCGTTCTGGTGAACTCACAAAGCAACACGATGTCAACGACGCAGAGCACCGGATGCAAAATATTGTTTGTGCGCAGGTCCGGTTATCGAATAAGGGCAGTAAGGTCTTTAGCAGCGAGACTGATGAGTTTTAGATTCCATCACTGAGGCGCTGACTTGGATTCACTTTTACATGGCTATCGATTGTAGTCAGGTGGCAGGCTTTCAGTCGCCCCGCCTCTACCGCATTGACAATGTGGTGGGCTGTCAAATACCGCAAAAGTATAGTCTCGTGATCAAACTACAGCGATGAGCGGCCTCTGTGATGGTGCGAACTGGTTTTTGAACGTGCCACAGCTCGAGAGAGAACTCTAGGCTGGCCATAGTAGGTCTGAAAAATAAGTTCGACGTTTGTTAGTACTATTAGCGCCTGCGCGTCAACGACTTGAGCTTGAGAGTCCGGACTGGAGATGAAATAATTTCAAGGGTCACATCATGGACCAAAGCATCATGGAACATCAGTTGTGGCTACCTTGAGTCATTGAAACACGCACCTTCACAAACTTCTGCCCATCAGATAAGATGACAAGGCAAGACCGCAGACCCTTCAAACACCACTCCATTTCCAGCCAGGGAATCATATGATCATTCCGAAAAATCTGAAATATATGATTGAGCGTGTCATCCCATGGATATGGGGCATGCGAGAGATGTACGGCCCAGTTGTGACAGGCGTACTTGAGAGCGTCAGAAGCCATTCGACTGCGTTCCAGTGCTTCGCTTGCGAAACTCGCAAAGGCAATTATAGCATGAATTATCTCCCTGTCTGGTAGGAGAAGGCTGTTTGGTATTGCAGAGGTGGAATGTTGATGGTGTCTTAATGCCAGGAAAACCGGTAACATCAAGAAATCTTCTAAGGTTTTGAACTGCTGGATTACTTGAAAAGCTGTCAGCAAAGGCGCGTCGCTGGTAATGATATACTCGTTGATTGCTTCTGATATCCTCAAGAATTCTTCCATCGTCACCCAGACGGAGGCCGCAGGCGTGGACTGCCATGCTTGACCATGGGGAGTCTGCAGCCAGTCTCGTTTTGTCTGGGTCTGCAGCCAGTCTCGTCCTCCCGGGGTCTGCAACCAGTCTCGTCCTCCCGAGGTCTGCAGCCACTCTCGTCCTCCTGAGGTTCGCAGCCAGTCTCGTCCTTCTGGGGTGCGCAACCACTCTCGTCCTCCCAAGGTCCGCAGCCACTCTCGTCCTCCCTCAGTTTGCAGCCACTCGTGTCCTCCCCGGGTCTGCAGCCAGTTTCGTCCTCCCTGGGTCCCCAGCCAGTTTCGTCCTCTCTGAGTCTGCAGCCAGCCTCGTCCTCCCTGGCTCTGCAGCCACTCTCGTCCTTCTTGGGTTGGCAACCACTCCCGTCCTCCTAGGGTCGGCAGCCACTCCCGACCTCCTAGGGTTGGCAGCCATACTTGTCCCCCCAGGGTCGGCAACCACACCCGACCTCTCTGGGCCGGTAGCCACATTTGACTTCCCTGGCTCTGCAACCATTCTTGTCCCCCCTGTGTTGGTAACCACTCTCGTCCTCCCTGGGTCCATAGCCACTCCCGTCCTCCCTGGGTCCACAGCCAGTCTCGTCCTCCACGTGTCTGCAGCCACTCCCGTCCGTCTTGCGTCTGCAGCCAGTCTCGTCCGCTCGGGGCCTGCAACCAGTCTCGTCCTCCTTGGGTCTGTAACCAGTCTTGTCCTGCCTGGATTTGCAGCCAAGCACGCCCATCCACAGTCCCCAGCCAAGACTGTAATTCTGAAGTACGATCTCCCCGAAGCCACAGCATACAGATGACAGCTGACAGTGGCTCTGGTGGCTGAACAAGGAACGCTAATGAGTCTTGTAACTTCTGGGGGTCCTCAGGTTGCATTGCATTGCATTGCTTCTTCAGTTCTGTGAGTGCATCCAAGAGGGCTGTGCTTTCTGGAATCTCTTTCATTATCAAGCGAAGAGCGGAACCAGCGAGCAGGGAGTGACGTGATACCATATCGTTTACTTGAGGGAGGCCGCAGTTTGAGGGGTTCGAAACATAGTCGCGAATGGACGAGTGAGAGAGACTCACGGGGAGAGTGCTGTCTGTAGGGATGTCTATGACAGACCGTAGCTGTATCAGCGTTGTATGTACATCCCTGCCCAATCCAGGGCCAAGAAGTGTTGACATTTGCGAGATAGGCAGAGAGGCTCTGTGAGAGCAGCAACGAGAGACAAGTGTAGATATGCCCGCTTTGGATCGGCACACGTGGAGAGGATACAATCGTATAGCTTGTACACCTCCGTTCCTGGTAGCAGCTTGCTCGTTAGCCTGAGCATCAATTGCAGCCGATCATGGGGATCATCGTCTTCAACGTCGATAATGAATTTCATCATTGTAGATGCCACAATGAAACGTCTGCCCGCTCGGCTTGCCAGCTTCGCGAGGTCACCTTCCGATGGCTGAGGGAAATCGGGATGGTGACTTCGCAGCTCTTTGAAGGAATGCCGCAAGAACGTACATATGTCGTTGTCAACGTCTGCGCCGTCTAATGAGATCATGCCACCCTCCCCAGAAGTTCTTACAGGTATCTCGCGCACCAACCGGCATACCTCGTCGTTCTCAAAGACTTTGCTAATATGCAATTCTGAGCGACTCGTGAGTAGAATGTGGGTCACCGGCAGATTAGGATCACGGAGAGCCCGCGCAAGGGAAAGGATGAGATTAGTAAGCTCGGGTTTGGATATGCATTCATCCAGGGCATCGACAACGAACGTCAAAGGTCGACACCCGCGCAATCTGAGTCAAAGCCACCGGAGAGGCTTGAGGAATAGAGCCTCCATCTGGTCGCAGAGAGGTGTGTTGTGATCTAGTAGAGCGGGATTGTCGCGGATAAGTCTGCTCACATCCTTCCGGATGTTTGGAAAGTTGGTGGCAAGCTGGTAGACAAGTGTCGCAAAAAAATATCCAGCCGTGCGACGTTCTGTTTTCTCGCGCGAGAAAAAGAATGTTCCCGCTAGCCGCTTTTCGACATTTGTCTCTTCGGTCATTTTTAAATCTCTCATCTTTTCAGCGACTGTAAACGCGACAGAAGACTTTCCGACACCAGCCGTGCCATGCAGCCAAATAAGCTGATTCTTCTCTGGATCGTCTAGGCATCCGTAGATATATTTGAGAAGATCTACCCTGGTTCCTTCCAAACATTTCGGGTGGGGATGACGTTCAGGAGAGTTATACTGAGCACCTTTAACAGCGACCTGGGACAATCTCACCCAACTTCCTTCAAGAGCTGTCAAAGATGTGAGGGAGCATGCGAGGTATAAGAGATGGAAGCACTGACATTGATCATCACTCATTGATGAAGGTTGTGATATGCGAGTTGCAATGGACCAACTGAAAGTACTAGTTAGGTTCGAGGTTGTGGTTAGAAATAACATCTACGATAGTTATTTGGAGGGACGACGTACGAAGATATGAGTCAAAGTTTTTAAGTTGTGACAAGACTTAGTCCCGAAACGACCCAGCTGTCAGTTGATGGAGAGTGCGAAGATGAAATGGACGGATGGATATTTCAATCTATTTCTGGTACGGAAAACTTGCTGGATTGTTGTAGAATGGAGTTGAACGAACAGGCGCTCGCCGTCCAGTGCTTGCAGGAGGACACGAAGCTGCAGTGTGCGGCTACACTACTGTACAGCCAGACGCTGGACAGAACCACATCGAGCGCTCAGAGGTAACTAGATTACGCACCGTCACAGTTTAGCGAAACATGCCGTTAAGTGAAGAGTCCCAGGGGACATCGAATTTCAAATTCCCTAACATATCAACGACCCTCATGTCAAGCAGATCATCCATTCCCGGATCACCGACTTAGACATTTCTCAGTGGACTCCAATGAATTTGCAGCCACCAACTTCCCCTGTCATGAGAAACGTATTCGAGTTAACGTCTTTACTTTTTTGCAGGCGCCGCATATCGAGCGGACGTTCCACTAACCTGAACGTTTCTCAGCGGATCCTGAAGCCGTCGTTCGCAACATCTAATCCACATCTGGTGTCCACTATTCTCGCCAGACTCCACAGCAATGGCTCAATATCGTTCAATGGAACTTGGGAAAGGACCTTTACGGCGCAGAGGTAACTTTGATTTGGAGAGAAGTCGAGCATGCGTTGATACCTTTTCCCAGAACGCTGAACTCTATCAGAGAGCATTTATTTCTTATAGTATACGATCCATCCTTCGAACGAGAAGTATATCTTCCATGTCTGACATCGTAACGTCAAGGTTATCTTGCGAATGCATTTGCCTTGCCTGAAGCGCCGAACACGGGAAGAACAAAGTGACCAGTGGCCGTGGCTCGCGTCCCGCTAAACTCTCAAAGCAACACGATGTCAGTGACACAGAGCAATGGACGCAAAATATTGTCTGTCCACACGGCCGGCTGTCGAAGAAGGGCGTCGAGATGATTAGCAGTGGGGCCAACAAGTTTCAGATTCTATCAGGCGCCGCCTGTGGATTCATTTATCAATGGCTAAGTAATCGATTGTAGTCAGATGGTAAGGTTTTCAGTCGATTTATTTTTATACAGTACTGTCGATGTGATGGGCTATGAAATATCATACATTACAGGATGAGCAAAGCATCGTTAAAATGCAAAAATACATCAAAGTAGGGTGGTGAATGACCTGTACGATAGTCCGAACTGGCTTTTTCAACATGCCACTGCTCGAGAGCTCAAGCCTCAAGAGGTTGGTGTCAACAAATAGGTTCAACGCCGTGAGTGCAGAGCCGGGCTGCGCGTCCACGACTCAAGAGTCTAGGTTGAAGATGAGAACTCCGAACAGGGCGTCACGTCATGCACTGCGAACATAAGGTGACATCAGTTGTGGCTACCTTGAATCGTTGAAACACACCTTCAAAGATTTCTGCCCTTCAGATAAGATGACCAGGCAAGACTGCAGACCCTTCAAGCACCACTCCATTTCCAGCCAGGGAATCATATGATCATTCCAAAAAGCCTGGAATATATCTTTGAGCGGGCCATCCCATGGATTGGATGCACGCGAGAGATGTGAGGCCCAGTTGTGACAGGCGTACTTGAGAGCGTCGGGAGCTGTTCGACTGCGTCCCAGTGCTTCGTTTGCAAAACTCTCAAAGGCATCCATCGCATGAACTATCTCCCTGGTTGATAAGAGGCTGTCTGGTATTGCAGACGTGGAATGATGCTGGTGTCTCAATGCCAGGAAAACCGGAAACATCAAGAAATCTGGCAAGGTCTTGAACTGCTGGATTGCTCGAAAAACTGGCATTAAAGGCGTGTCGCCGGTAATGATGTATTCATTAATTGCTTCTGATGTCTTCAAGAATTCTTCCACTGTTACCCAGACGGAAGCCGCAGGAGTGGACTGCCACGCTTGACCGTGGGGAGTCTGCAACCAGCTTCGTCCTCCCCGGGTCTGCAGCCAGCCTCGTCCTCCCTTGCTCTGCAGCCACTGTTGTCCTCCCTGGGTCTGCAACCAGTATCGTCCTTCCCATTTCTGCAGCCAGTTTCGTCCTTCCCAGGTCTGCAGCCAGTCTTGTCCGCTCAGGGTCTGCAGCCAGTTTCGTCCTTCCCAGGTCTGCAGCCAGTCTTGTCCGCTCAGGGTCTGCAACCAGTTTCGTGCTTCTTGGGTCTGCAGCCATTCCCGCCCTTCCTGGGTTTGCAGCCAGTCTCGTCCTCGCTGGGTCTGCAGCCAGTCTTGTCCTCGCTGGGTCTGCAGCCAGTCTCGTCCTTCCTGGGTCTGCAGCCAGGCTAGTCCAGGCTGGATCTTCAGCCAGGCTTGTTGTCCCTCCCAGGTCTGCAGCCAGTCTTGTCCTCCCTGGGTCTGCAGCCAGTCTCGTCCTCCCTGAGTCTGCAGCCAGGCCTGTCCTTGCTGGGTCTGCAGCCAGCCTCGTTGTCCTTTCCAGCTCTGCAGCCAGTCTCGTCCTCGCTCGGTCTGCAGCCAGTCCCGTCCTCGCTCGGTCTGCAGCCAGTCTTCTCCTTCCCAGGTCTGCAGCCAGTCTCGTCCTGCCTGTGTCTGCATCCAGTCTCGTCCTGCCTGGGTCTGCAGCCAGTCTCGTCCTCCCTTGGTCTGCAGCCAGCTTTGTCGTCCTTCCCAGGTCTGCAGCCAGTCTTGTCCTTCCTGGGTCTGCAGCCAGCCTCGTCCTTCCTGGGTCTGCAGCCAGTCTTGTACTTCCTGGGTCTGCAGCCAGCTTCGTCCTTCCTGGGTCTGCACCCAGTCTCGTCCTCCCTTGGTCTGCAGCCAGCTTTGTCGTCCTTCCAAGGTCTGCAGCCAGTCTCGTCCTCTCTGGGTCTGCAGCCAGTCTTGTCCTCCTTGGGTCTGCAGCCAGTCTCGTCCTCCCTGGGTCTGCAGCCAGTCTTCTCCTGCCTGGGTCTGCAGCCAGTCTTCTCCTGCCTGGGTCTGCATCCAGTCTCGTCCTGCCTGGGTCTGCAGCCAGTCTTCTCCTGCCTGGGTCTGCAGCCAGTTTTGTCGTCCTTCCCAGGTCTGCAGCCAGTCTTGTCCTCCCTGGGTCTGCAGCCAGCCTCGTCCTCCCTGGGTCTGCAGCCAGTATTGTCCTTCCTGGGTCTGCACCCACTGTCGTCCTGCCCAGGTCTGCAGCCAGTCTTGTCCTCTTTGGGTCTGCAGCCAGCTTCGTCCTCCCTGGGTCCGCAGCCAGCTTCGTCCTTCCCAGGTCCGCAGCCAGTCTCGTCCTTCCTGGGTCTGCACCCAGTCTCGTCCTCCCTCGGTCTGCAGCCAGCTTTGGCGTCCTTCCCAGGTCTGCAGCCAGTCTCGTCCTCTCTGGGTCTGCAGCCAGTCCTGTCCTCCCTGTGTCTGCAGCCAGTCTCGTCCTCGCTCGGTCTGCAGCCAATCTTCTCCTTGCCAGGTCTGCAGCCAGTCTTGTCCTGCCTGGGTCTGCAGCCAGTCTCGTCCTGCCTGGGTCTGCAACCAGTCTCGTCCTTCTGGGGTGCGCAACCACACTCGTCCTCGCCGTGTCTGCAGCCAGTCTTGTCCTCCCTCGGTTTGCAACCGGCTTGATCCTTCCTGGGTCTGCAGCTGGCTGGGTGCCTCCTGGGTCTGCAACCGGCTTGGTCCTTCCTGGGTCTGCACCTGACTGGGTTCCTCCTGGGTCTGCAGCCGGCTTGGTCCTTCCTGGGTCTGCAGCCAGTCTTGTCCCCCCTCGGTCAGCAACCAGTCTCGTCCTCCCTTGTTCTGCAGCCAGTCGTGCCCTCTCTCGCTCTGCAGCCAGTCTTGTCCTCTCTCGCTCTGCAGCCAGTCTTGTCCTCTCTCGCTCTGCAGCCAGTCTTGTCCTCCCTTGGTCTGCAGCCAGCCTGGTCCTCTCCAGGTCTGCAGCCAGTCTCGTCCTCCTTGGGTCTGCAACCAGTCTCGTCCTCCGTTAGTCTGCAGCCAGTCTCGTCCTCCCTGAGTCTGCAGCCACTCTCGTCCTTCCTCGTTCTGCAGCCAGTCTTGTCCTCCCTGGGTCTGCAGCCACTCCTGTCCTCCCTTGGTGTGCAGCCAGTCTTGTTCTCCCTCGGTCTGCAGCCAGTCTTGTCCTCCTTGGGTCTGCAGCCAGTCTTGTCCTCCCTTGGCCTGCAGCCAATCTTGTCCTTCCTGGGTCTGCAGCCAGTCTCGTCCTCCCTCGGTCTGCACCCAGTCTTGTCCTCCCTGCGTCTGCAGCCAGTCTCGCCCTCCCTGGATTTGCAACCAGTCTCGTCCTCTCAGGATCTGCAACCAGTCTCGTCCCTCTTGGGTCTGCAACCAGCATCGTCCTTCCTGGATCTGTAGCCAGGCACGTCCATCTACAGTCTCCAGCCAAGATAGTAAATCTGAAGTGCGATCTCCTCGAAGCCACAGCATGCACATGACAGCTGATAGTGGTTCGGGTGGCTGAACAAGAAACGCTAATGACTCTTTTAACTTATGGGGGTCCTCGGGTTGCATAGCCTTGCTTTGCTTCTTCAGTTCTGAGAGTGCATCCAAGAGAGCCGTGCTTTTTGGAATCTTCATCATCAATCGGAGAGAGGAACGTGCCAGTAGGGAGTGAGGTGATGCGATGTTGCGTACTTGAGGGAGGCTGCAGTTTGACGGGTCGGAAGCATAGTCGCGAATGGACGAGTGATAGATATTCACGGGGAGGGCACTGTCTGTCGGGATATCCATGACAGACCGTAGCTGGATCAGCGTTGTCTGCACATCCACGCCCAACCTAGGGCCAAGAAGTGTTGAGATTTGCGACATGGGTAGAGGGTCTGCGAGGGCAGCAACGAGGGACAAGTGCAGGTATGCCCGCTTGGGGTCGGTACATGTGGAGAGGATAAGGTCGTATAACTTGTACACCTCTGTTCCTGGTAACAGCTTGCTCGTCAGGTCGAGCATCAGCTGCAACTGATCGCAGGGATCGTTGTCTTCATCGTCGCTGATAAACTTCATCATCGTAGACGCCACGATAAAACGTCTTCCCGCTCGGCTCGCCAGCTTCGCAAGGTCACCTTCCGATGGCTGAGGGAAGTCGCGATGGCGACTTCCCAGCTTTGTAAAGGAGTGCCGCAAGAACGTACAGATGTCGTTATCAACGTCTGCGCCATCTAATGAGATCATACCACCCTCCCCAGAAGTTCTCACGGGTATCTCGCGCACCAACGCACGCACGTCGTCGTTCTGAAAGATTTCGCTAATATACGATTCCGAGCGACTCGTGAGTAGGATGTGAGTAACGGGCAGATCAGGATCACGGAGAGCCCGCGCAAGGGAAAGGATCAGATCGGCAACCTCGTCTTTGGATGTGCATTCATCAAGAGCATCAACAGCAAACGACAAAGGTGGACACCCGCGCAATCTGGATTGAAGCAATCGGAGAGGTTTGAGAAAAAGAGCCTCCATCTGGTCGCAGAGAGGTGTGTTAGGATCTAGCAGAGCGGGATTGTCGCGGATAACTCTGCTCACATCCATCCGGATGTTTGGAAAATTGGTGACAAGCTGGTAGACAAGCGTCGGAAAAAAATATCCAGCCGTGCGACGTTTCGTATTCTCGCGCGAGAAAAAGAATGTTCCCCCGAGCCGCTTCTCGACATTCGTCTCTTCGGTCACTTTTAGACCTCTCATCTTTTCAGCGACTGTAAACGCGACAGAAGACTTTCCGACACCAGCCGTGCCATGCAGCCAAATAAGCTGATTCTTATCTGGATCGTCCAGGCACCCGTAGATGTATTTGAGAAGATCTACCCGGGTTCCTTGCAAACATTTCGGGTGGGGATGACGTTCAGGGGAGTTATACTGAGCACCTGTAACAGCGACCTGGGACAATCTCGCCCAACTTCCTTCAAGGGCTGTCAAAGATATGAGGGAGCATGCGAGATAAGAGATGGAATACTGACAGTGATCGTCGCTCATTGATGAAGGTTGTGATATGCGAGAAGCAATGAACCAACTGAAAGTACTGGTTAGGTTTTGAGGGTGTGGTTAGAAACAATCTGGGTGATAGTTTCCTGGACGGACGTACGAAGATCTGAATCGAAACTTGTAAGACTTGGTCGCACAATGACCCAGCTGTTGGTTGATGGAGAGTGCGAAGTGTAATGAAGATGGAATGTATGTATGTATGTTTCAATCTGTTCTGGTATGGAAAGCTTGCTGGATTGTTGTGGAATACAGTTGAACGAGTAAGCTCTCGAGACACCGTCTAGTGCTTGCAGCAGGACACGAGGCTGCTGTGCGGCCCGCCACCGTGCTAAAACCGCCATGATTACACAAGGCAGAACCATGGATGGTGTTCGCTAGATATGATGTGCGCTATTATGTGATCCCCTAGGATAAATGTTATCCTAGTAGGCCTGCATAACTGCAATCAACCATTAGTATTTGAATATTGAGCTAGGTTGGCGCCGGAAGTCTCTTAGTCTCAGACAGGCTCTCGCAGTGGCTGGCCCCAGCCGGCGAGCGAGGAAGACATTCATATCCGTTCCAAGAAGGACCCAAAATGTCAAAAACATAATCCTATAGGTACGGCGCCCTTGAACTTGAAACCATCAAATTCTCTTGCCATGAGAAATATTTCAACGTCATTGCTTCTTTGCTGGCGCAGCATATTAAGCAGACCATTGACCAACTTAATATCTGAAATCTTATAATCAGCTGTCTCCCAAAACACTGTCTTCTATATAGCAAGACTAGAGGAAGTCTCAGCCACTTCTAACTCAGACTATGTCAAAAAATGTAAAACAACGTCGTCGCAGACACAATTCTTGCCTTATGCCAAATCCTCCGGGCTACAACTGTACAATGTACATGTCCTGGTTGGCGGAAGTCAATCAGATGCCCTCGCAGTTTATGTTATGCTCGACTCGGTTTCAAATAGAAAGGCTGCTGAGCGTGGAAATCAACAAAGTTATTCGTATCCATTCCAATTTGGTGAATTGTAGATCACCCACGGAGCAGCACGTTGCGAATTGCCGTGTTGAGCCTCGAGATCTACATGGCTGGTTAAAGGAGAGGTCACCATAGTAGTAAGGAAAGAACAGTCAACTAGGAGATAGAGCTATGAACACGCAGCAACACAGCAAGGTGAATGGAACCGCGTAAGTTGACATTGTTGTCAGTTTCTGGGATGCCGAACATATGATATGCCGTGCGTGCATGGCCATATGCAGTTGCGCGCAGTGCACTGCCAGTTCAGCACAGAGGCATGGACAAGCAACAACACAGCATGAGAGCCACAAAGACGAGACAGAACACAACAGTACAGCATGACGCGGTGGACGGAGGCGATGTTGGCAAAGATGTTGACACGAATGTCACCCACTTCTGGAGCGGCAATGAAACCATCGTATCGCCAGTAATTCTTCCAGTCGATTTGATACCGGCTGCCATTTTGGAGACCCACAACGCCATAAAAAGAAGCGAAAGTCGCCAGGGTAGTCAATAAAAGAGTCAAAAAAGGAGAAAGAATGATGAATACACAACAATACAGCACGACTCATCCCATGGACGGGAAGAGCCGCAAAAACTGGCAGTAGACACCAGTCGCGCTTTATATATATAGATGAGTTTCTCACCAATCTTCCGATGCATTGTCTCGTCATCGAACTACAGTGATAAGCGATCTCCATATGAATGATAGTGCGAACAGGCTTTTTGAACGTGCCACTGCTCCAGAGCTCGAGAGAATTCTAGGTTGGTATCAACAATAGGTCCACCAGCGCGTCAACAGCCCAATAATCCGGACTAAAGATGAGATAATTCCAAGACGTCACGTCATGGACTAAATAACATGAACATGGGGCGAAGAAATCAGTTATGACTACCTTCAATCATTGAAACATAACATACCTTCAAAATTTTCTGCCCCTCAGATAATATGACAAGGCAAGACCGCAGACCCTTCAAACACCACTCCGTTTCCAGCCATCGGGTCATATGATCATTCAAAAAAGTCTGGTATATATTTGAGCGGATCATCCCATGGATTGGGGGCACGCGAGAGATGTATGGCCCAGTTGTGACAGGCGTACTGCAGAGGGTCGGAAGCTGTTCGACTGCGCTCCACTGCTTCGTTTGCGAAATTCTCAAAGGCATTCAGAGCATGAACTATCTCCCTGGCTGTAGGGAGTTGGCTAGTATTTCAGAGGTAGAATGATGCTAGTGTTTCAATGCCAAGAAAATCGGAAGCATCAAGAAATCTGGCAAGGTGAGGTGATGCAATGTGTATTTGAGGAAGGCTGCAATTTGAGGGGTCGGAAACATAGTCGCGAATGGACGAGTGATAGAAATTCACGGGGAGAGTGCTATCTATCGAGATATCCATGATAGACCGTAGTTGTATCAGTGTTGTCTGCACATCCCTACCCAGACCAGGGTTAAGAAGGATTGAGATTTGCGAGATCGGCAGGGGGTCTGTGAGGGCAGCAACGAGGGACAAATGCAGGTGTCCCGCTTGGGATCGGCACAAGTGGAGAGGATAAGGTCGTATAACTTGTACACCTCTGTTCCTGGCAGTAGCTTGCTCGTCGGGTCGAGCATCAGCTGCAACTGATCGCGGGGATCATTGTCTTCATCATCGTAGATGCCACAATGAAACGTCTGCCCGCTCGGCTCGCCAGCTTTGCAAGGTCATCCTCCGACGGTTGAGGGAAATTTGGATGGCGATTTTCCAGCTCTCCGAAGGAATGCCGCAAGAACATACAGATATCGTTGTCAACGTCTGCACCGTCTAATGAGATCATGCCACCCTCCCAGAAGTTCTTACTGGTATCTCGCGCACCAACGGGCGCACCTCGCCGTTCTGGAATACTTTGTTAATATGCGATTCCGAGCGACTCATGAGCAGAATGTGGGTAACGGGCAGATCAGGATCGCGGAGAGCCCGCGCAAGGGAAAGGATCAGATCGGTAAACTCGGTTTGGATGGGCATTCATCAATGGCATCGACAACAAACGACAAAGGTGGACACCCGCGCAATCTGGGTCGAAGCCATCGGAGAGGTTTGAGAAAAAGAGCCTCGCAGAGAGGTGTATTGGAATCTAGTAGAGCGGGATTGTCGCGGATAACTCTGTTCACATCCTTGCGGATGCTTGTAAAATTGGTGGCAAGCTGGTATACAAGCGTTGCACAAAAATATCTAGCCGTGCGACGTTCCGCTTTCTCGCGCGAGAAAAAAATTCCCCCAAGCCGCTTTTCGACATTCGTTTCTTCGGTCACTTTTAGATCTCTCATCTTCTCAGCAACTGTAAATGCAACAGAAGACTTTCCGACACCCGCCGTGCCATGCAGCCAAATAAGTTGATTCTTCTTCCTGTCGTCCAGGCATCTGTGGATGTATTTGAGGAGATCCACTGATCAAGACACAAAACTCACCTTGATCAATAATGCTACCGTAGCATTATTGATCAAGGTGAGTTTTGTGTCTTGATCATTATGTACCAGTGTTCGTCCGGTCGCCGAACGTTCACAAAAGTCAGTGAATGTTCACCGGTGAACGTCACTATGTCGACAGGTAAACGTGAACAGCTATGGTACCAGGAGTCCGAGAGAAAATATTATATAATCGTATCTGATTGGCTAAGGCCCGCATCACCAAGAAACTCGTCAGTCATTTTACTCGTCCAAAATCTCATCTGCGTGCGGAAATTCTGGGTCGTCAATACCATCGGCATCCAAATCCAACAGCTCGTATAACTCAACCTCCGCATCTAAGCCTCGTATGGCTGTTTGGTAGAAGGATCCTAGCCAATCTTGAGCACGAGAAAAATCAAAGAGATCCTTGATAGGAATTTGCTGGAAGTCTGACGGATTGGTAGTTGCCTCCGTAATCTCGGAGATGGTGAATGTCTCTTCATCCTCGACAGCTTGAATCAAGTGTGCAGCAATTTGCCGTATCCCTCTGTGCTCACGAACTTCATTGCTCGTCTGCTGGGAATCATCACCAAAGGCATCTGTGTCACCCTCTGTAGGGTTAGCCTCAGTGGTATTCTGGCAGTAGCACCGTTTGAGACGCTTCTTGACGGAGCCTGCGCGAACATGTTCCTCGTGGAGGTACATCTTTAACTCTGCAAGTAGCATAAGATTCTGAGTGGAAAGCCGATTTCACCATTTCGTCAGGATTGTGCCAAAGATACTGAAAAGACGCTCGCATGAAGCAGAATTTGGACAGATCGAAAGAATTCGCTGAGCAATTTTCTGGAGGGGCTTGATTTCGGAGCTGCTGTGTGAAAATCCATCCCAAATATCGAGAGGATCAACTGGTGTGCCCTATGGGTAGAAATAGGTTAGATATTGAGGAATACAGCTCCGAGTCTAGTAAATATATTACCTGTTCCTTTGCGCGACATCAGGAAATTCACACATTCCTTGACGTGCCCTTATGCGGACTTATTTACACTTAACTGCCTTGGTGAAATTGAATCTACTTGTCCAAAATTTCAATGTGAATGAATTCAGAAAAAAAAAGTTGAGATATATTAATATACATGTTTTATTGTATTTCGCACTCAAAAAATATAAGATATGCCAGGTGAATGATGTGAGAGAGAGCAAACAAGTTTTGAGATAAGTGAGTTAAGCTGATTAAGCATGTTAAGGAATGTGTGAATTTCCTGATGAAATAATGTGATAACCATCGAGTGAGAACAGCGCGAATGATGCTCAATGTCTTTCCCATGGTTGACATTTGCAATTCACGAAGGAGTGCGAGAACGTAGGTTTTGCTACGAAGCCATGTAATTAACTCTTGTGCAAGGTCACCATACTGCCCATAGTCATCCTTGGCTTTGAAGAGATCCCCCACAATAAGGTTAAACTGTGAATAGTAGATGAAGTTAGCTCACATACTATTCTCACATCGACAACCTACCTGGTGAGCTAGGCAGTCAGGTGTTACCAAGTGCGGAAATTTGGTGCGAAGTAGTCGTCGAGCCTTACGAGACTCTCCAGATGCATCAGTAGTGCATGCAATAATAATGACTCCCCACTCGCTCTCGACTTGATTTATTGATTCGATAATCTGTTTGAGGAGTTCTTCGGCATTGTGTGAGTCACCAGATGCATTGTGAACACGGACAGCATGTAACTAGTAAGACAAAGCAGTTGGTTCAGCCACTAGACGGAAAAGCTTGTAAAACATCCACAGTGCTTACCTTTCGTTTTACAGTCATCATAAAACCAATCAAATGATGGCTATTCTCGCCAGTCCAGCCATCACATTGCAGAGTTCTGACTGCACCACAACATTCTTCTTTTGCAGTGGCTTTGATACTGCGGAGAACTTGAGGCATGACACGTTTTGTGAGAACCTTTGCTGATGGTACTTTTGCTCGAGGAATAAATCTATCACAAAGTTTCAACCACTCTGGATTCTCAACCCATCGTAGCGGTAATCCTGCACTCGCAGTGACCCGCGCTAACCCTGTTTCCCAATCTGCCTGGTCAGCATCAGTCCAAGTCTGGCTGGTTGGCCAATGAGCTCCGACGAGCGGTGACAAGACAGACCCAGTAGTGACAGGCTGCGAAACAGAGCGATATGAACCTGAAGTCAGGCGCTGGCGCTTCGAGGGAAGTGAAAGGAGCGTGATGTCAGAAATTGCGGGACTGGGTGCACGAGAATCAAATGCCAGTGGGCTTGGTAAAGATAACAAGTCCGAAGAGCCATTAGCATGCGGAGACGGCACTGAAAGACTCAGAATGAAGAGACCGAGAGCTGGTGGAGCAGAAGACGGAGGATATATTGAATGTGCAGCTGATGATGGTCCTGCGATCTGAGGGGGATCTTCGTATAATTGAGGTATGGGCAGTGTAGCGTGCACTGCAGCCATGGGTTGTGTGACTTGATTGAAGCGAGCCGCAAGGTCAGCTCGCGCACGCAAACGAACACTTTCCGTATGTAGCTCACAGTCTCGGATGTGCGTCAGGAGTGTTTTTGGACGACTGATGTGCCAAATTCGTTGTGGATCATGTTGGCCAGTAGCCCACACTACAATAGAAAGTGTTAGAAATAGATGGATGGTACAATTTAAGCTTACCTGCTCCTTTAATCGCATCCTCGTCTCGTACATGATCCCGTGATCCAAATTATACCTCGAGTTCATCACGAGCCCGTTCTGCCGCAACATAATGCTCGAGTTGTCTGGTGCAGATTACCTTAGCCTTCTGCTGCACCATCGATGCTGGGTCCGAACTCTCGTAACCAGGATGTTCTGTAAATTCTGTCCACCCCCAACCCCGATTAGTACTGCGAGTCTTCCTTTTTCCGCTAGCCATGAGACAACAGTTGCAGAATGGTGGTGAACAAGAGCTCAAGAATGAGTAGGCGACTGAGAGCCGCAACATGCCATATAGGTGAGGGACACGAGGTTCCTGCGTGGATTATTACAGCGTTAAGCCATACATAATGATCAAGACACAAAACTCACCTTGATCAATAATGCTACCAGATGCAGCGAAGAAGGCGAGGTCGTGTGAGAGTGACGTTTTTTCATACATATGTAGCTAGACGTCGTCACTTGCGCGCTCGATAGAGTCGATACTATCATCTATACCGCGAGATATGAATCGAAAAGCATCAGTCAATTTCTAAATATAGAAGATACAAAGGACTCATGGCACCCGACACGTTCACAATCAAGTGAACGTTGCTGACGTTCATCGACTTTCCCACACTTTGCGTTCAGTGAATGAACACTGCGGTCACTGACTGGCAGAACACTGATCCACCCTGGTTCCTTCCAAACATTTCGGGCGGGGATGACGTTCAGGCGAGTTATATTGAGCACCTTTGACAGCGACCTGGAACAGTCTCACCCAACTTCCTTCAAGGGCTGTCGAAGATGTGAGGGAGTATGCAAGAAATAAGAGAAGAAGTACTGGCATTGATCGTCACCCATTGACGAAGGTTGTGATATGCGAGTTGCAATGAATCAGCTGAAAGTGCTAGTTAGGTTCGAGGGTGTGGTCAGAAATAATCCGGGCGATAGTTACCTGGAGGGACGACGTACGAATATTTGAATCGAAGCTTGTAAATTGTAACAAGACTTAGTCGCAGAACGACCCAACTGTCGCTTGATGGAGAGTGCGAAGCCTGATAAAAATGGGATGGACGGTTGGATGTTTCAATCTATTCTGGTATGGAAAGCGGCTTGCTGGATTGTTGTAGAATACGGTTGAACGAGTAGGCGCTCGCCGTCCAGTGCTTGCAGGAGGACACGAGGCTGTTGTACGGCTACTGCACAGCTAGATATGTCGATAGTGCTCAGCGGTGAATGAGAGATGTGCGTCATTATGTGATCCCGTAGATTTCTGTGGATAACTACATGAGTATTGTGGCTCAAGCCATTGAATAAATGAGCAACTGAAAAGCACGGGAGCGTAGGCCGCCGCCGACCAGTGAACTGAGGAGAATACATGTGACGATATGGCATATAGTACTACACACTTGCAGCACACAATCGCATAACTCTGCTATCCATCACACATACCTCCCACAGACTGGGTCAATAAAAGTAGCTCATCAAGTAATCGTCGCCGAGAGTTAGCCGAGGCTTAATGCCAATTGAACCTCCGCGGCTGTCCGGAACCCGCCAAATTTCAAGCTCGAAATCAGAACAGATTCCAACACCAGCCTTTCCATGCAGCCAGATAAGCTGATTCTTCTATGGATATCCGTATATGTATTTGAGAAGATTTATCCGGGTTCCTTCCAAACATTTTAGGTGGGGATGACGTTCAGGGCAGTTATATTGAAACAGCTACCTGGGACAGTCTCGCCAAAGTTCCTTCAAGAACTATCAAAGAGGTTGGAGAGCATGCGAGAGGCAAGAAATGGATGTACTGATATTGATCATCACTCATTAACGAAAATTGTGATATGCGAGATGCAATGAACCAACTGAAAATACTAGCTGTGCTCGAGGGTGTGGTTAGAAATAATAAATATGAAAGTTGCTGTAAGAGAATTATGCGTTATTATGTCATGCATTATGAGCAAGTCTTGTACACTGTATTCTCGTTCTCTAGCCACATTGATGTATCTTATGCCAGGCCCCAGTGGACAACCCATGCTGATAGTTTCGCGCCCTTAGTGTTCTACTTAGTGGTCATGTGGAGCTTATTGAAAGTGGAGGCCGCTGGAAGCCATGCGGCCAGAAAAGTTGACCAACCCCAAAGGTATCTTCTCACATGTAGAAGGGCTTGATTTGTCAACATATGTATGCCAAAGGCTCTTTCCATGAAAAGGCCTTGAATACCACTTACAGTAATACAAAACGAAATTAAGTAAAATGTCGAAGCTCAAAACGATTGGCTTGGGTATACTCGGCAGCAGAATTAAATTGTGTTATTATACTTCCCACGGCTACAATATCGAGGACTCATCAATTCGCTGATGCATGGTGAAGAGTGGTTGCTACAACAGAAACAAAATCTGAACTATGCAGGTTCAAAACCTGCTGACGACGAGGTTTTTTCTATCGGAACACCGTGACACGTTGATATCCACTCATGGATGGTTTAGAAGTTCACCGCAACACAACAGAATCAAACCCCTGGGCTGTGCAGATTCAAAATTTGCAAACCACGAGGTTTTTTTCTAGCGGAACACACCTTGATGAGTGGTTTCTTTGGAAGTTCACCGTAACTGGTCTTAGCCAGCTGGTAGTTGCCACAACAGAATCAAGAATTGACTGTTTCTCTTGGGTTGTGTAGGTTCGAAACCTGCCGCTGACCATGATTTTTTCTATCGGAATACACCTTGACCGGTCTTAGCCCCCGTAGAAATCGTTGTTGTAACATCAATATTTTACTCCAGCGTCATGAATGTCAACTGCAAGGTTATGTCGATGACTTGAGGTCATGGAAGAAGTAAAGCTTTCTCACGCTTACACCACGCCTCTGATAGTGAGAGTACTTGACTTGCGAGAAATCATAAATATGGCGACGAACGAAGCAGCAACGGCTCCTCCAAACCCCGCGAACATAATCACTGCCCTAACCAGTGCATTTAAAACCCAAAATGGCGAAGCAGCATCGAGTACGCGCATAGCCCAGCTCCTCGAGCAGAATATGGGCCAGCTTGGCGAGCTTATGCGGCAAGGCAAGCTCACTGCCGTACAGATCCAGCAGGTCCGTCGGCTCTTAAACCAAGTGAGATTTATTTATCTCACTTGGACGTCTTATCTGTAGCTGAAAGATTACGCTGAAAAACACAAGTCCGCGACCAGTGCTGCTTCGGGAAGCGTGGCTGGCACTTCAGCCGCGAATGGCAGTACAAAGGTATGACTTAACGGGTAGGAATCTCCTTTGTCTCATCCTGTTTGTGGTAGACCGGGACTGCTGTAACGACTGCTACTGCTTTTAAAAGCGGGTCACCAGCACCTGTTCTTACATCCACACCTGGTGACGGGTATCCCATTAGCCAAACTCTCAACACCACCAATCCGGGGCCCGTCCAGTGGGCAGCTGCACAGCAAGGAAGACCAACTCTTACAGGTGGAATGACTAGTGGCAGAGTGTCTGGTCAGTTCCTGATGATTATTTATCGTGGTCCGTGCCGATTTTGATCTATATTACCAGGTACCCCTGCTCAGATCGCACGATCCACCGACGACGCTAACATGCTCAGCTTAGAGAATAATCATTCACGGAGAAAGAATACCCCGGCAGATCAGAGCATGAGACGATCAATACAAGACCTCGTCTCAAGTGTTGATCCCAATGTTCGGATCGAACCTGAGGTAGAGGACGTAAGCCACTATACTCGGGTGCCTTGATGTGTCCCTTATTGTGTCATCTACAGCTGCTTCTTCAAATCGCCGACGAGTTCATTGACTCGGTCACAAACTTTGGCTGTCGACTAGCAAATCATCGTGGCAGTGACACGCTCGAAGTCAAAGACCTCCAGCTTCACCTTGGTGAGTCTGATCAGTTCATTCATTCTTGTTCTAGTGATCATTGCTTTGTCTCAGAACGCAACCACAATATCCGTATTCCTGGATTTGCATCGGATGACACACGAATAGCCTTATCTCAGGCTACTGTAGCACCTTCCGTACCTGCAGCGGGAACAAAGAAGACAGCGCAAGGTACATCTATGACTTTACGCAGTCATCGCTTGGCGCAGGTGCAACAAGCGAAGAGGGAGAGCAAGCTCGCATAGTAAATCATGCTGGACATCCTCACTTTCTTTGTCGCCGTGGACAGGAAACAATCTTCACTGCGACCTGCATACACGACAACGTTCAACAGCTCCTAAGGTCCCACTCTTCGGCGCGCTGTACTTGACCTTCGCACGGATGCATTCACACATGATTAGGATTAGCTCTACACAGCTCTCTCCAGAGTGCAAAATTGTCATGACATTCAGTGAATATTGTCTACAACGAATGGAGAAAAAGATATAGCAAATGTTATTTCTTCGCTATTACTCTAGATAAGAAATGAATATGAATAATACTTCTCCGTCCACAGGCGACAATCGTAAGAAAAATCAGTCTCATGACACGGCATAACACTCGATGCCGCGTCGGAACTGTGCGATCGCAGCATGGTGCTGGCCGATAGCAATGACAATAAAAACGTGCCAGATGGCGTGAGAACCGCCACCACACCAGTCCAACCAGTGAGAGTACCGCTCGGACAGGAAGCGTTCTGGAATGTGTGTTGCGTAGAAGACGAGGCCAATGAGGTATGAGATGATAGAGGGCCAAATGGGGTCTAGAAAATTTCATCAATATGGGGAAATTCATAGAGTATGGTAGAGAAAGGGACTCACTAACGAAAGCGAACATCTGTGCAGGTGATTGGAGGTATGCAAGGGCTGTCATTGGGGCTGTGGCGGTAAATGCCAGGGACAGAAAGAAAGCAATGCGAAAGTACTGGAGGGGTCAAGTCAGAACACATTCAAATAACAAAAAATAACATTACTTTATACTCAGCTTGATCGAACCACTTGAAAAATGGGAATGCGTTCCCTGCAATCCCAGTCATCAAGCAACAAACGAGAAATGCGTTTCCCACTTCCGGATGACAATTCTGGAAGCCATAATATACGACGGTGCCAACTGAGGCGCTGATAAGCCTGTAACGATGTGAACGATTCAGCAAATTCAGGAAGCGCCTAATTGTACTCACCATCCAATGCCTACATAGTCTATTCGTGCGCAAAGCTCCATACCCTGAGGATGTGCACAGCCGGACATGGTGTGCCAGACCACGCTGCTGAAAAGGCACAGAAGAGCAAATGAAATAAATGCCACCTCCGGTGCATCTACAATAGTTGATGTATTAAATATGTATATCAAGTTGATGAGCCAAAGAACGAATGGAATGAGATGTGTATGTATGTTCACTTTATGCTAGTTAGCGTGTGATAATATTTATGAGAAAAATAACATACGGGTTTCATTATGTACAGCAAACAACGACATCATAATGAGTGGCCACTTCTCTAGGGGGATGAACCTGACACACGAATGAACGTGTTGCAAAGAGGATAGGGGCTTGCTACATACCGATAGCCTCCGAGGACAAATGGGTTGTTTCGCCATTTTGGCGGAAGGTCGACATACTTAATTAGCCGTGATCCTTGGAATGATTGCTTTACAGCACGAGCAACGTCCTTTGCCGCCACTTCTAACATAGCCTCTGCTTCAGTGACATCATCAGATAGTTCAGTGATGAGTTCGGAGGACATGATGGAATCAATGAGGCCGGATATACGGGAATTTCCCGGTAGAGATGAAAGCTCACTAGAGCGAGGGTCAAATGAACGTAGGTGCGCATGGAAGGACTGGAGGCGAGCGGAAAGAGTGGGTAGAAAACCAGAAAAGTCGAAGTCGGAAAAGCGGGAGCAAGCGTGTTCTAACACCGATGTGATATCGCTCGGTGCTAAGGCTGCCACATGCGGACGGACACTCGGAATATCCGGTAAACGCGAGCGCACGTCGCTTAGGGAAGGAACGTCGGGAAGTTCGGGGAGATGAGACTTTACTGGAGACATGTCTGGAAGATGGAGGTCCGGGAAGTGAGAGCATACGTCCGTTCGAATACTACGGAGCATCTCAAGGGCATCTTTTGCCCACTGTCTAGCGTCCTCGACAGAGTGACCACCCTTAGTCTTCAAAGCCTCGGTGAGATGGAGGTCAGTGATCGGTATGATTGGAGACTCCAGTTTGGCCAATCGCATCTCAATGTCTTCTAAATATGATAAGACGAGGTACTTGAGTGCAGCAAAGGTCTCTTTGGCTGAATTAGATGAGAGGTCGAGTGCCTCAATTGAATGAGGCAGGCGTTGGCAGATAGCCAGACGGAGGTTACGCTGTGCATCATTCGTTGAAAAGCGGCGTTTGTGACGAGGACGGAGTTCATTACTACTAGTCTCTGTTGCAGTCGACGACATGGTGTAAAAATAAGAAGATGGAAACGGAAAACGGAAAACGGAAGAAAGAATAAACAAGAGTCGCCTATCAATGAACGAGTGGCCCGAAACCGCGTTCTGAACGGTGAGGACGTCGGAATCAATAAGAATTATTTTCCGAAGCACTTCTAAATATGGTATATTCTCGGCCTTCTAGACTTGGGTCACACTTCATCGGGTCACGCTTAGTTTGACTTGCGTGCACAGACTGCAGCTATGACTCAAGGAGCTCTCGAGGGCTTATTAAAGCTCGATTCCTCCGACTGACCTTCAGTATACCTCACTACACCGACAACCGACAAATTTCGTGGGATGACCATCATTCCAGGACTTCCCCAACTGCTTGTCGTCGGTCTGGGTAACCTTCCATTTCCTCAGACTCGCCATAGGTGAGTTCTCATTGTCGCAATATAGTCAACAACTGGCGTAAAAGACTGATCAAAACCGCAGCATTGGGCACCTCATAATTGACGCTTTAGCCGCGAGACTACATATACATATGTCCACTGATAGAACGATGGGCGGCGTGACTGGACATTCAAAGGTCACACTAGGCGAAACTGCCGTGTCTCTGACACTCCTGAAACCAAGTTAGTGAACCAACTGTTCTAATTTCTGAATGACTTTTAACACTCAGCCAGAGCCCCTCATGAATATCAGCGGTTCATCGGTAGCAGGAGCTCTCCGCAATTCTGTGAAAGTCCCAGATGCAATGATCATTATCCACGATTCACTGTGTCATAAACCGAAGGCTTTGTCCCCCAAAATAGGTGGTTCTGCCAATGGGCACAACGGTGTCCGTAGCATCATATCTGCACTCGGAGGCGAAACTCGTTTTCATCGATTTCGTATTGGCATTGGTAGAGGTCCTGGTGATGCATCAGGATATGTTCTATCGAGGCTTCCGGAGGAGGAGAAATTGTATTGGAATGGTGATGGTATAGGCCTCGACTTCATTTGTAACGAACTCGAACGCATCGCCCGCAAACAGCTTGGGAGCCAAGGTCTACCGTAACCCCGTGGGTTTACCTTACAACATTTTGTTAAAATGCTAATAAGTTTTGGCCTTAGACCTCGGACAAGCATGAGGTATTCGCCACGTCGCAGGGCAAACCACGTCTCGATCCTGAAGTGTGACGGAATCATCCTGGGTTTATCTCCGTTTAATGCCCACAGTCTCAACTTGATCGCGCCCCTGTAGCAGACTGATGCCTGTACTTTCAGGCTCTTCGTATGATCACATATTCTGCGTGGCGTAGCCATAATGAATCTCATTCAAAACCACGTCACGAACATACTTGACCCTTACTGAGTTGCATGCAACTATCTCCAGATGCCACGTAAGGTGTAATACTACCAGTTGTCCGTCATTAAGTTCGGGTCATTAAATGAATGCATATAAATTTTTCGGAAGATCTACACAAGCGCTCAGTATTATATAGCGTTTGCTAGCTGCCCCACAACACGAACCGAACAACAGTCTGATCATGGTTGGTGGCTACTGGCATCTGTTGCTGTCACAGCGGTGTGGATTGGCACAACATACGCTCAGCCATCACCAGATGTTCAAACACGTATCAGTGCCGCCATAGCAGGTGCCCAGGCATCCAAGTCTACGGATATCGACTACACTGCTTTCGTGAATCCTTTCATTGGAACTGGTAGATCCCTTTGTCGGCTAGAAGTTCGCTTGTTCTGACAGCTATTTTCCAGATTACACCAATTATGGGGATGTTTGGTAAGTTTCCCTCCGTGACGCGTCGTGAGCCGTTGAATGATGTCTGCTATGCAGCCCAGGCGCGTCAGTGCCTTTCGGAATGGTATGATGTTTCGATTTCAATATCACCGTGACAACAACGCGCACACCTATTTCCAGGTCAAATTCACCGTAGACTTCACGGGTTACGCGCCAGCGGGTAAGTTGTTCTGCAGGTTGCGCACGCTACCGTTACAATTTAGGATTATTTGTCCGTAGGGTACAACGCAGATCCATCCCAAAAAGCTCGCGGCATGAGCCCCATGCATGATAGTGGCACAGGGTCATCCCTCGGGACGTATGGTAACTTTGAGGTCATGCCCCTCCTTTGTCCTTCAGGATTCGACACGTGCACGACCACGCTGCTGGCGCGTGAGAGGTACAGGAAGAACGATAGCGATGGTATGGTGTCGTCTGTGTTGCATAGAAGTCCTAGGAGCTGAAGCGAGCGCGACAGACGCGTACCCGGGTTACTTTTCGCTGACTTTAGATAATGATATCAAGATGGAAGCTACATCGACGCGTCGTGCTGGGCTAGAACGCTTCACATTCCCAGAGGGCTCGCAGCCGTACTTTGTGCTCGACCTAGCCAACGACTTGCCAGCATCATTTGCGGGTGGGACCCTTGATATTGACCCAGATAGGGGTCGTATCACAATTGGCGGCCACTACGGCTCCAGGTAAGCGTCGTTGGTCAGTGATATGGTAAGTCAGCTTAATTGTGCGTTAGCTTCGGTCCCAGCGAGTACCACTACCAAGCATTTGCTTGTTATGATCTCTTGAACAGCGGAACTCAAAAGCTGAGTGAATATGGTATCTGGACGGGTGATACGTGAGCCTGCGCGCTAGTGGTATATTTGATCTAATGACATGCTCATTAGCTACGGCCTCGACGCAAAAGGACTCGGTCAGACTCACCTCAATCTCTCTCAGAACATAATAGGCGGTACACCCTACCAATCAGGTGCACTCTTCTCATATGAGGTAACCCAAAGGAAGTGATCCTTCGCGTGGGTATTTCATTTGTATCGACGGACCAGGCCTGCGCCAATGCCGAGGAGGAAATTGGCACAAGTTCCTTTGAGGAAATCCAAAAGGCGTCCAAGGCTCTTTGGCAAGAGAAGCTCAGCAAGATTGAAATCGATGTTGTAAACACGCCCCTAATGTAACGGAGATGCTGTATTCGTCCCTGTACCGGGCGTCATTAACTCCTGTGGGTGTAAAGCATTGTAGCGAAGTTGGGCTAACGATGTCTCTGCAGAATAATGCTACTCTAGAAACTCAAGGCGCGTTTGCGAACACGAAATCATTCTATTTTGACTCTCTTTACTGTAGCTGGGACACGGTAGGTAGCAATGATGTGATGTCAAAATTTTACTCACCTACATGTACAGTTCCGAACATTCTACCCCCTCATGACTCTTCACTCCCCGGTTGAATTCGCACAAATCGTGGACACTACATCGACGGCTGGCGTAAACTCGGCTGGATGCCGGAATGCCGCGCAAACAACCTGCCCGGGTGGACCCAAGGTGGGTCAAGCGGTGACAATATCGTCGCACAGTTTGCGGTGAACTATCACAATGAGGCGCAAGCGCTGGGGATCGACCTCGACGAGCTGTATACTGCCCTCGTCACGGACGGGCAGGTGAATCCGCCTGAATGGAATACAATGGGCAGGCAGGTGAATGTGTACAAGTGCGTGACTTTGTTGTGTATTGAGTGCGAGCGCTAAATCAGGTTTGCAGGCAATTTTCCTACGTACCCTTTGCTGTTCTAGACACTGGGAGTACCGGTAGACAGACCAGGGAGGGAAGTAGAACTCTTGAGGTGAATTCTCCGTGATCAATGCTGGTGTTCTTCAATCTGAAGGTTCGGCTGTACCCGTTCTAGTACGCATTCGAGGACTTCGGTATTCGCCAGGTTGCACAAGTGCTTGGAAAAATAGAAGATGTTGAATACTACACGAACCGATCATATGTGAGCGAACAGTGGCGTCCGAAGTTGCTGATCACAAACCTTGCAGTGGTACCGCAATGTCTGGGACGCAAGTGTAGACAGTGATGGATACCAAGGTATGTTGAGTCGATGTGATTACAGGGACGTCGATCCTGACGTTGTCATTGCAGGATTCATGCAGAAGAGATTCTCCAATGGAACCTTCTATTACACTGACCCCATTGACTGCTCACCGAAGGATACGAGCAGTCGATCGTGCTCGCTTCAGGAGGATACCCAGAGCGGTTTCTATGAATCATCGTCGTGGGAGTATAGCTGGTGAGTGTCTCTGTTCTTACGTAGAGATTGGATGTCTTATGAGGGACAATAACAGGTATGCGCCACATGATACAGGATACTTAGTTGAGCTCATGGGAGGAGATACAGCGTTCATGAATCGACTCGATCATTTCTTTGAAGTGAGTCCATCCTATGGGTCGTCCTGGTTAGCATTCACATTATCGACATCCAGGCCGGATATTACCTGGCAGGCAACGAGCCTTCTTTCCAGGTTAGTCCCTGATATACAAGCTTGAAACGGTGCTTACCTGTGCAGACACCCATCGGATATCACTATGCAAACCAACCATGGCGCTCTGTTGACTGTGTCCGCGATATCGTTATGAATAACTTTGATATCGGTAAGATTTGAGAATCTGGCTTATATGGAGCGATGCTGAATTACATCCAGACATTGCGGGTCTTCCTGGAAATGACGATCAGGCCGCAATGGCAACACTCCTCAGTTTCCATCTCTTAGGATTGTACCCTGGTATGTTCTAAATTCGTTCACCCAGTCATGAAATTTGACTCGGGTGCAGTTCCCTCAACCACGCACTACCTTATTGTCTCCCCCTTCACACCAAAATATACCATCCACAACAGCTACCTCGATACCAACACTACGGTAACTGTTATCAATTACTCTTCTGCGTCTGTGGCGTACCCGATACCCGATGGTGTGCCCGCGTATGTGAAAAGCGTGACGATCAATGGAGTTCCTGCGAAAAGTAGATGTTACATTGATTTCTATGATACGTTTAGAGTGGGTGGGGAGATCGAAATAGTTGTCACAGAGGACAAAACGTATGATTGCGGTGGACCTGTACCAGAAAGTTTGTCAACGGGAGGATTTGCTAGGGCACGGTAGAAATATAATCAGTTCCCTGTAATCAAGTTATTTGTTCCTATTTGCCCATATAGGTCCGTGCTGAAGCCTCGAGTTGCGATCGGATCGTTGGCTCGATCACAAATTAAAGGGCTGCAAGATCCAGAGCTCAGCTAATCTCGTCATCGTCCACGGCGTATGTGATAGTATGGATAATGTCGTCGCCATCGGTGTTGGGCTCGCCCTACGCGCCGTCATCGATATCTTGACTGACAGTGATCTTAGGCTTACTAGTGCGTCTTGTTAGAATGTCAATATGGCTCATCTAATTATTATCATTCAAGGTACACTCGTCGGGCTCTGGGAAGGTTTTGTGCTTTCCCATTTCCTCCATAAAAATCCTCGAAATCCCAACGATGCATATCTCGCCCTTGCTACTCGGTTCGCTATCGACTTCTTGCTCGTCAACTCGATAGTCCGTTCTGCCCTCACCGGCGCATGGACACTCGTTGGGCTCCTCCTTGCTGACATAGCGCCCAGCGTGTTGCGGCAGGCAGGGCTGAGGCATGCATACAGGACGCTAAGGAAAGATGCCAAAGCGATGAGGAGGTCCGTGCCACGATGGAGGATCGAGAATGATATACAGGTCCCAAACATATCTATCTCAAATCCTGTACCGGGTTTTCTATCTCGTTCTCCAACGTCTACCAATGTGTCGAGCACGCGTGCTGCCCCGCCAGCTTCCCCAACCCCGATCCTACAGAGACGCTTAACATCAGGCTCGCCATCCAGCCAAGTAACCCCTTCTGTGACAAATACTCTTACACGTGAAGTTCTTCTAGGACCCTCCCCGGCTTTCATTCATACCGATGTCGACCCTGACCGTCCTCCTTTCAACCCAGATTCTCCCTCTCGCCGCCCGTCCCTTCTCTCTTCCAGCTCTGATTCCGATTCTTCAAGGCACGACATTATACTGATTCCAGATCACGAGCGGGTACATACCACCGTGCCATCCCACATGCAAGAACAGGAGCAGGAACAAGATCAAGACCTCAGCGTGCTCTTCACTCCACCTGTAGCCACAACAACCACATTCGAAATCATCTCTCCTACCCCCCGCGCGCACATGGGAGCTCTCCCTCCCATCCCAGATTCTGAGATTGATCTCTCTGTCCATGTATCGCCAGTTCCACCATCAGGATCATCTCCTGCACGCGCACCACCCCATCAAGCGAGCTTGGCGGCGGTATTCGGACAAGCACAAAATCAGCCTACCTTCGGTAACCAGTCGAGTTTGACAGCACACCATGCCAGCCAGCAAATGGCAACATTCGATGCTTCGTCACCCTGAACAGATTATCCTGTCCGATGGTGCTGCTGGAATCGGTGGGTTTGCTATACAGGCAGGCGGGCAGATGCCTCAGCGCTCCGGTACGCCTCAATACATTCTGGCAATGACTGTGCGCGCACTAGTTCAGCGCTTGGGTTGAGTACGTCCCTCTCCCCGTCCAAGACGCCCACAACTCTCCCAAATCCAGCACACGCTTCGGCACCCCAACCTAAACCGCCAACGCCAGCGCCCCCGACCGAACAGACAACCACGAACTTGCAGCTGGACTTAAAATATAGCAGTGCAGAGCACCGTTCAACCACACCCGCACCCGCGCTTCCATTCAAGACGCCCGCTCCTGCACCTCTCTCCAGGATCCACACACCGATTCCCCAGCGCCCCCGACTGAAAAAACGACCATAAATGTACAGCTGGACTTGAAATATAGCAGTGCAGAGCACCGTTCAACCACACCCGCACCTGCGCTTCCATCCAAGACACCCACACCTGCACCTCTCTCCAGGACCCACACACCGATTGCCCCATCTAAGACGCCTACCCCCAAACCCAAGTCAAGGTGTACAAGCCCAGGTCTTACATCCACCTCCGTCAGAAACCCTACCGATTACGATCCTGCAATCCCAATTCGTCCCATGCCAGGCCTCAAATCTCCATCTACTGAACTAGACCCAATCTTCCCAGGTGCAGGAGCGTGCGATGAATCTGTCACGGGGCGGTTTAATCCTTTAGAAACCAGCGGTGCTGATATTGATGACGATCCGCCACCGCCATTTAAAGAATTCGAGTCGCCTGTGCATCCGCGTGGGGCGAATTTTGGTGCAGGCGTTAATGATCGGAAGGGGCCAAGCAAACAGATCGCGGAAGATTCAAGAGGTGAGGGTGCCGATGGCGGTGCGGGAGAAGAAGAGCCGCAGATTGCCACAGGAGAAGGGGCAATTATAAGCGAAAATATCGGAGATGTGGATGACGTGGGTGGACAAAAGGCAAATGAGGGTACCATCGAGAACACTGAGACTACTCAAGACACTGGAGATCATGCCCGAGGTGCGGAAAGCGCAAACCGAGAGGACGATACTCCAGAGAAACGGCAAGAAAAAGAGCAAGAAAAGACTGAACAAGGTGGGGAGGGTAATCAAGGAGTTATTGATGATAGCCAAGCCACACGCGAAGATGACAACCTTGCAAGTGGTGATACACAAGTTGCAGGCGATGAAGTCCAAGATATAGGTATGTATGTCCACCCACAGTAATCTGAACCAAGTCAAAGTTTTACCTCCAGACTCTACTCTCAAATCAGAGCCAACGCCTCTCACTCCCGTCCAAAAAGAAGCTGAAACCCACCGCAATGCCTTCCTACTTAAAGAAGTGGCCCGACTCGAGGAATTACGCGCACAGGAGAAACTGGACTCTTCTGATGAACAAGGCCCTTCCGAGATTCAGGCCCGTCTGAGTGCCGTAAAAGCAAGAATTTTAAGGACTATTTTCGCTGGTGCGTTCTTGTTCCATAGATTTTACACTGTCTTACTCCATTCGTGTTCACCGCGAAACAAGACTCACCCAGATACCCACCACCCGTTCCCGAAGTCCCCTCTCCTGGAAAAAGTCCCCAGGAACTCACCAGTGCGCTGACGAATACGATTGTCGATTTACTTCTTGAGCGGCAGGACGCTGAACCGATCAATGTCACAGTGTCTTCTCCTACAAAGAAGAGGCAGACCGTTGTGGAAAAGCATTGAAGGAGTTTATTGCAGAGTGAGTTTATTTGGCATCAATAAAAAACTTTTCACACCCTGTTAATGTGATGCTGACGCTGATGGTGCAGAAATAATTTTACGATTCGTTCTGAGAGTGGGCAATTTTCGACTGTAGTAATAGTGTAATGGAGACTGTACGAGATACGATACCCCCGACGAGAATACCCTTCCTCCTTGTTGTTCTTGATAGTGATGGTGATGTTGGCAAAGATAATTACACTTGTTGTATCGTAATGACGAGCATTGTTAGGCCTGCCATTTTGATCGCAACTACTGTCATCCAATACTCCAGCTTGAACGAAGTTCTTTTAAACTTTAAATAATTCAAATATATTTTGCCATTGAAAAAATTACACACAAGTTTTTTTTAGCACTCGACACCCTAATTCATATAGGACATCCATTCCAATGAGACGTGAAAGTACCCATGTATGACAGTTCGAAGTAACAAAATTCTCTGCAGTATAGAAATATAGCAACTTGTTCTTCCAGCGAGACGAACTTGGAGTCAACATAGCCAAAGTTACGGAGCTCAGAGATGAGTGCTTCAAAGGCATGTGCATGCATACCCAGTTCGCATCAAATGCGTTCTGGATGACCGGTAAGAAGCTCCATGATCCAGCCTTCACCTGAGAGAATAGAAGTATGGTACGGTTCTGGGTCTTTGGGGTAGGTAGATTGTAGTAGAGCACATATCAGGATGCTGATTAGAATTCTGGCATAGTGAAGGAGGCGTTGTCAGATCTCTGGACACATCATTGGACTGCTAACGCTTGTAGAATGGAGGATCTTGGATCTGTGTCTCTCAGATAAGATCTATTGCTCATAGGCTCGTTTATAGTATTATGGGTCAGCCGCTCGGGGTGTGCCGTGCCGACCATGCCTGCCGACCGCAAATTGACCCAACTGCCACGGGTTTGAGCTCCAACCTGCCTACATATCATTACAGTGGCTATGTAGCACTATGTAGCTGTCACTACGGCTCCTACGATTTTGGTTTTTTCCTGATGTGCGTCTGAAAAATGATGGTTTGTATACTTTGGCATTCCATATTAGTTGGTGAAGGCATTAGTGTACGGGGTTGTGGCAAAGCCGACTCTGGGGCTGGCGCTGAAGGCATCGAACACACTGTAGAAACGCTGGAGGAATGCGTAGCCAAGACAAAAGTCAATCCCATGGCCGGTGGGTTTGTCAAGGCTTTTAATCACGAGATAAATACCATCCTCAATACCCTGAATCATGTAGTTGAGTTGACGAGGCCATATTTGGCCGTTAGGGGACAGCTTGTAGGTTTGCTGCCATGCAAAATGTTGAACAAGGGGTGTGAGGGCTGACAGAATTGACGTACTCCGCTAATATGGAATTCCAAGGGCAACAGGGCATTGTACTGCCTAAGGCTAATAGAGAGCATTCCAGTCCTCGGATCAGGATAAGCGCCGGTTACACGCTTGTACACTTCATAGGCATCTATCAAACGTTGATTAGACCATTATTACTCGCTGACTCTAAATACACACCGGAGGCAATAAAAATAAAGGTCATGCCAGAATCCACGATACCAGAGGTGAGTGGTAAGATCTCCGTGTCGCCGTACTCGATGCTCTGATCGATACCCCAATAGTCCGATGCAGGCATCCTGCTGGTGCGAGGACTGAAACAAAATAACTACTATCAGTCTGGATTGATCCAGGAGCTGAGATAGCTTACGTGTATGCGATGTTGCCGATGTTAAAGCCAGGGTCTTGATCACCAAAGACGAGCCTTCCATTATCAAGATTGACTGAATCCATAGAGGGCTTGAAAAAGAGACCAACAAGGGGCTGAGAAATGCTGCCTTGCATAAACAGGCGTTCGGTAACAGTTTCAAGCGTTCTTTCCGGTTGGGTTGGAATGAGGCCGCGAGACAAGCTTCTAGGCCCCATGCCAAGCATACCGTCAAAAGGCGCAACGCCCCGCGTTTCAGTGGCACCACCAATAGTCATATCGTCGACGGCGTTCCCATCAGTAATCTCGACGGTATCGGTGCATAGTGTTCCTATAGATGATCGTAGGTATTTTCAACTTATGATATTGTTGTATGTCATACCGGCAAAGAAGTATTCCGAATAAGGGTAGGTTATACTTATGGGAAACCAAGTGTTACTGAATGGGCGGTACCGCTTGTTGGCGCCAATCCATGTGATCGCGCTCGCGGTGTTGACAATCAAGCGGTCTTCAATAATACATTAGTAACCGCATATTTTCTCAGTGTTGAACCTACAGGATATGGTGCGCAAGTGACCGCCAACGCCAATTGTTACGGAGGAGAACACATAAGCATTATCCAAAGTAACATCAATAAGTCGGACATCATCGCGCTGCACCGGGTTGGTACCATTGGAGAAATGTAGCCCGCTGGTCATGGGGAGGATGATGCGGGAATTACGAACTTCAACGGGCGAACCTGTGATTGAGATTGACAAAGCCAGGAGCGTCCACCAGGATGCAGCGGGAAACATCATGATAGTTTACTGAAAAGTTATATCATACCCATTATATATGTGCTAGCGAACGCGATAGCAACGTTTGGGAACCTTAGTCCCCCTCAGGAAAGCGATGACTGAATAGTTGCGATCCAAGTCATCACGAGTGAAGGACTGACTTCCCGATAAAATGTGGCAAGAAATGGTTTGCTTCTCCGACCACCTGGTGTTCTCACATACCTAGCGGGGCTTGCTGGCGTATCTCATATCTAGTCACAAATTGACGCGTTTCTAGCTGTACCCACCCAAATGAATGAATATATAAATACTGAGAATCTTTTAACAGGTGAAGGAAGGTAGTACTTAGGGATGTTGCGTGCTCACATACTATTAGTATACAAGTGCCAAGGACACGCCTTCGGTCGACTTCAGACGGCATACTGTGATTCTGGCAATGCGTGGCCACTTTGAAATGTGTCTACACTAGTAAGTCAGGAAATACAATATTCGTACAGTTTTTGCTCCTGAAAAAACTCTTCGCGTTCTCACTCATGTGACGAAAATTTGATGTAGTGAACGCAGTGGCTTTCGAATGCATTGAGAACTGATGATGCAGTGAATCTCGCTTACATAGGTTTCATTGAATGGCACAGATGCAATATCTAGGCGATGAGAAGGTACTCTGGGATGAGATCGAAATCTCTCAAACCTATGAAGGTAATTCCTCCGAACGGCATTCATTGACGATTGCAGATTGTTCAGCAAAGGTCATGAAGTTCATTCCAAATGATTGCTGCAAGGTGTTGAATGAGATCCGCGCAAGAGTGATTATGCGGAAACGAATTCACGTCTCGGAAACATCCGAAGTAGGACCCCGTAAGTGTTTGGCTTACGAGACGAAACGCACATGCCACCATGCACCGTCTCACTAGATCTGAAAGCTCGCATACCTGTTGTGCACTGACGTGGACATTCTGTCACAAGTATTTGTTATTTACTTGGCATCACGAAGACACTGCTATACAAAACTAGACACTCATGTTCTATGGTGGGTTCCTGTTGGATTATCAGGGTCGAGGTACGAGCTCGACACTTATCAGGAATCTTCGGGATCGATGGCGCATTGATGGCGCAATATTACTGGGCGTCGGCAGCATGGTTTTAGCGTTGGCTGGCATATATAAGTAGGAATTTTTCTGTAGGAGGACGCTATGCGTTTGTCAGCGGGTTCACTGTAAAACCTGAGTTGGTATTACCTTGCAGATCGTGTCTGAGACTTGTGTGCAACTCAACAGTTCCACCTGTGGGTGGGGGAAGGATATACCCAAACTGGCTTATTAGCCAAAAAACCCCATACATCATTCAGTTTAGCCTTCCACTGTCCAGGTTGATGTATCCTTGGTGAATCCCAGGTATACATCATTCCCAGCATATTTTCGCATTTTTGGCCACCTACACCTCCCCACAATATTCTTACACTTCATAGCTCCGCATTTTGGGCCACCTAGTGTGGGAATTTCCCCCAAAACATCGCCCACTTTGGGAATCTCCTTAATATCAATTGTTCCCACACCCTCCCCACCTTACTGCAGCATCATGAGTCCATAATGCCATATTGATACATCAAATTTGCTTTAACTACTGTAAAAGTGGGATACATCAATGTTATAACTCATTGTGTGCTTTTGAGCCATTGGTAGCTGATGTATCACATCTGATCCTCCACCAGGCCTTCCTACAATAGTGGGACTCAAAGTAGGGTTTGAGAAAATTGGTAAAGCTTACTAAACTCAGGTAAAGCTCAGTAAAGCTCAACAAAACTCAGTTAGAAACTCAACTGTTACTCTCAGCGTACATCAGCACAATAGCAGACATCAAAATAAGACTTGTGCATTTGGGAGGAATGTGCACTACAAAGTAGGGTGGTATGTGTATAGCCCAAGTGCATAACTAAACTACATTCCAGCTTCATCTGCACTAGGCTTTCTGCTGTTGAAGTCTGACGCACCAGAAGGAGAAGAGAAGGGAATGGCTGAAGAATCCGAGAAGCAAGGCACGAGGGGGAGAAGCTGAGGAACGTGGTCTGAGCGCAAGCCATAATAGGCCAGTGGGATCCAGCGCGCTGACGTTGGCCAAGGCTCTACAATATATGTCAATGAGTTATGTCTAAATTTTCATTTCTGTTTCACTTACTATAAAGTCCAGCGCTGTCACAACCCACAAACGAATTAACACAAGGGCAGAGACTAGGACTCAAACTAAGGTTATCACAAGAAGAGAGAGGAGCAAGGACGTCTTGGATTGCTACAGTTGTAGATACAAGAGGTTTGAACTAAAGAACTACTACAGCGAAACTAGCTAACTATATACACATATTGAAACTGAGATGTAAACTGAGTTTGAAACTACTAGCCAATCATAAAATAGAAATGAGAATCGTACGATGTGATAGTTGTGACATTGTTATGACATCATATTCTAGAAGGTTCTAAGATCACATGATACTATCTTATCTTATCTTATCCGATAGCATCATAAAAGATCTCTTCATCTTCATCAGGAAGTTCAGTTATAGAAGCGGATATGGGGATTTCGATAGAGTTTGAGTTTGTCTTAGCGCTGGGTTTAGACGCTTTAGGGAAATTGAGAAAAGAGTAATGATTTGTATTTGGAATTCGTGACAGCGCCGTAGCATAGAAACATCTCAGTTCTTCTTTGAGAGACTGAGATGTGAGTCTATAGATTCTTGTACCATCAGCGTTAACTGACGAAAGCAATAGCATACCTTGTCCTTATAGACCCTTTCTCCTGCCCTCATTAGCCTCTTATTGCAAGAGGTTATGAGCCCTGACGCTGCCACAGATAACATGCTCCCTTCCACCAACTCCACCCTCTTTAACATTCTGAAGCTAGCCAAGGATGGCAGCAACTGGATAACCTACAAAGGAAAAGCGTTGATGGCCATAGGTGCGAGAGGTTTGATGCGGTATGCTGATGGTCGTGCAGTAAGACCTGTCCCCTTCGAAATTGAAGAAAAGACCCACAAGGTCATAAAGGCTGATGGGAAGGAGGCCATGGAGGCAGCAATTGAGGCCATGGACAAGAAAATAGACAAGTACCTCCAAAAGGACTCACTAGTCCGGCAACAGCTCTTCAGTACCATAAGCAACTGCTTGTACCTCCAGGTACAGGGATTGGAGTCAGCAGCCAAGATCTGGGCTGAAATCTGTGATACACATGAGGGCAAAACAGAGATAGTACAAATGGACTTACGGAGGCATTTGCAAGAGACCAGGTGCACTGAGCATGGAGATATCAAGGCTCACTTCAGCGAAATGCTGCGCATACAAGAGTGCCTTGCAAGCATGGGGGCTGGAATCGAGAACCGAGACTTTTATGCCATAATTATGGCATTCTTTCCTGAATCATACCGTCCCATGCTGTCATCAATAATGGCCACTGCAAAGATCATGGGCACTCCCCTAAGTCCACATGAACTCATCAGTATGGTAACGGAAGAATACGAGCATCGTCTGCTTACCGATACCCGCCCATCCAAGAAGGGACCAAACTCAGCTCTCTCAGCTTGAGTTAACAATGGGAAAGGCAGGAGCTCGAGCTCTACTGCCTCCCAAACGAATCCTGAGGTGGTGTAGCGAGAAAAGTCACGCTGACTGTCAAAACCCCGTTTTCGACAAGCGTCTCATTAATGTCTGTGGTGGCAACCGAAGAAATTCCTTATAGCGATGAAATAGCATTTTTGCTCCACTAAGGCAGAACCGTTCTTCTCCCATGAACCCTTACTGGATCCTCGCGCTGATGCCCTCATGTCCCATCCTATTCTGTCTAGAATCCATTGGTGCGTAGTTACCTCGCTTCTGCCATTACTAAACCTATGGCAGGATTTACCTTACATCTCAAGGGGCCACTGCACGCTGTGCGCCTCTTTATTAAGTACCCTGTTTATTTTCCTTCTCACTACCGGACTCACATAATCATCTCATACGTGCTCGCCTATGTTAAAAAGGACTGAACATACATACCGTTACTTTTACTTCCCATTACATTCCTTCACTAGGACTTAGTGTCTGAAACACTCACTAGTTGCAATCTATTTGCCTTTGAACTCTTCTCCATTCGAACTTCGCTCATTGATTTAACTGCCAGTGACTTTACCACTTGAAGTACCATGCGACTTTCGACTTCGCTACTCATAACCAGACCGCGGCCAGTGATCTTGCTGGGTCGTTTTCTCTCTCATCTGCATTCCCACTCATACGGAAGTTGCTGCTACCGCTACCACACCACCGGTAGTAATATCATTTTTGTCTCGTCCAAGTAACTTTGTTTTTGCTCTCGCTAGCTAACCGTTGTAGCTATTCTTACCGCGTGTGTACTGCTGACACCGCACTAGTACCACCGCTAACCTCGGAAGTCAGAATCCTCATTGCCATATTAGTACTTTGTTGTTTCCTTCGCACTAACTTTGAAGGAATTGCTTCTATTTGCAGTCCTCTTGGGTCAAACATCTCACTCGTGCCTTCAGTAGGATTAACACTGCGCTTATACTTAGGCCAGCGCTAGTTTCTTTGTTTCACTGACTACAAACTAGCTAACTATATACACATATTAAAACTGAGATACAAATTGAGTTTGAAATTACTAGCCAATCATAAAATAGAAATGAGAATCATATGCATATGATGTGATGGTTGTGACATAGTGATGATATCATAATGACATCATAGTTCTAGAAGGTTCTGAGATCACGTGACACTATCTAATCTTATCTTATCCAATAGCATCATACCATATCTCTTTATCTTCATCAGGGAGTTTGGTTATATGGTGCGCGTCACTTGGGCACCACCAATTTTGTGCTAACATCTTACCACCTCAGAAAACACCAGAATTTTATTTCCTCTTACAAAAATGTTCCTTTCAATGAGATGAACAAAACTGTAAGAGCAATTTTCAATCCAGTCAAATTTGACAGAAATAATTTTTTTGTTGGCAGTCAGATTGGCCACTTGCTATCTACCCTACCTACAGTCAGTCGAAAAGTTGTGCTACAGTCTCTGGAACCCATCTGTGGGACTTATACTTGGTTGAACTGAATTGCTGGACCTTTAGCTGCGCATCCTTGGTCCCAAGCCCTGACCAATAGGCATCCAACCACCTGTGAGTCCAATGTTCCCATAAGCGGATAGTCTGCAATGAAACGGATGCCAATGCTCGTGGCATATTGGCCTTCAACCCATCAAATGTATAGTCACAGTGCTTGCAAAGGTACCTCTTGACTTTTCCCCAGAAAAACTCGATGAAGTTCAGCTCACAATGGAACTTTGGTAAGAATATGCAAAGATGACTGGCGCCCTCAATGATCTCCTGAACAAGTGAATGCTGCTCCTGAAAATCAGGCTGCAATTCCAGTATGCACTTGTTGCAGCAATGAGTAGCATCTGCCTCGCACTTTGATTTACATTTGCCGCGCCGATGCTCATATAAGCCATGTTCAGTCAGAACGGCCTTGACACCCTTTGGCTCGCCAGGATGTTCAGGATGGTCAGGTGGGTATGTCATTTCCTGCTTGACTCGGATACCATCATGGATAAACCATCCATTCTGCATGCTGGCCTGTTTCCCCCCTGGATGAATATTCATGTGGCTGACAAGAAGAGCGTTGAAATGAAGAAACTAGCGCTGGCCTAAGTATAAGTGCAGCGTTAATCCTACTGAAGGCGCGAGTGAGATGTTCGACCCAAGAGGACTGCAAATAGAAGCAATTCCTTCAAAGTTAGTGCGAAGGAAACAACAAAGTACTAATATGGCAATGAGGATTCCAACTTCCGAGGTTAGCGGCAGTAGCGGTATATCGGTGGTACTAGCGCGGTGTCAGTGGTACACGTGCGGTAAGGATAGCTGCAATGGTTAGCTAGCGAGAGCAAGGACAAAGTTACTTGAGCGAGATGAAAATGTTAATACTACCGGCGGTGCGTAGCGGTAGCAGCAACTCCGTATGAGCGAGAACGCAGGTGAGAGAGAAAATGACCCAGCAAGATCACTGGCCATGGTCTGGTTATGAGTGGTGAAGTCGAAAGTTGTGTGGTACTTTGAGCGGTAAAGTTACCGGCGGTTAAATCTAAGAGCGATGTTCGAATGGAGGAGAGTTCAAAAGCAAATGGATTGTGACTAGCGAGCATTTCAGATACTAAGTCCTAGTGAAGGGATGTAACAGTGTAAAGATACAACCTAGCTTGGGCTGTAGATAAACCACTGCCTAAACTAGTATGTTAGTCTTGCGCTCCGTCTAGTCTGCTTCACTCGTAAGAACAAGAGCGTTCGACCCTAAAGGGGGATGCCTATTTAGTATGGTCAAGTTCGAGTCTAACTTATTTGTGAAACAAGTGTCGTGGTCAGCAGAAAGGTGCCGCAGTCAGCAATGATACCGCCAGAACTAGCATTGTGAGTAGCGGTGCTACTGTCGTCAAGATAAGGTCAGTAACAGTAGCGTTGAACGAGCAATGTCGAGCGGTGGTCTCAGTGGTAGCAGTAAGGTTGGAGCAGTGCAAAGAAATAGTAAAGAAGTCCGCGGTACTTTCAGCGGTAAAGTAGTGGAGCATGAGAAGTTCAGTCAAAAGTAACAATCAAAAGTCCGTCGTATGCCAGCGGTAACGGAGAACGAGCGTGATGTATTAACGAGCGATAAGGGAACTTTAAAGACTATGTCCACTACTGGGTTGATCCAGAGCCAGACAATAATCCTGACCTATAGTACTGCAATGGTGTAAAATCAGGTACTGTATCGTGTGGGGTACGCGGTGCTTATATCCTAATTCGTATGTACTCGGAATACTCTAGGCGAGATTAGTAGCGCTGGAGTGTAGTAACCGCCATAAGTATACATAGCGCGAGGCGCTGCGGCATGAGGCAACATGTAATAACGCTTGCCGTGGAATCAGTGATAACAAACAGGAAACAAACTATGCACCAAATGGAGCTATGCAGACGCGGCAAGGACATGGAAGGACATCGGTTCATGGAACAAGGTGCGGCAGTCGGTACGGTGTGCGGTAAGTGTGGGATGCTGCCGGTACTGCTAAAGGGGTAAGATGGCCATGGACAAGTGTTATCTCCTGTAGATGTGAGACGAGTGTCAAAATATGGGGTTTTAAGCCCAGCGCCAATATGTTCATTACAATGGGAAGTAAAAGTAATGGTATGTATGTTCAGTCCTTTTAAACATATGCGAGCACATACGAGATAGCTATGCGAGTCCAGTAGCGAGAAGGAAAATAAACAGGGTACTTAATAAAGAGGTGCACAGTGTGCAGCGGCCCCTTGAGATGTAAGGTAAATCCTGCCGTAGATTTAGTAATGGCAGAAGTGAGGTAACTACGCACCAATGGATTCTAGATGGAATAGGACAGGACATGAGGGCATCAGCGCGAGGATCTGGTAAGGGTTCACAAGAGAAGAACGGTTCCGCCTTAGCGGAGCGAAAGGGCTATTTCGTTGCTATAGGGAATTTCTTCGGTTGCCGCCGCAGACATTAATGAGATGCTTGTCAAAAATGGGGTTTTGACGGCCAGCGTGACTTTTCTTGCTACAGCGTCCTCAGCATATGCTGAATGTCTTTGAGAGTTGTCAATGAGGAATAGTGCTTGATATCCGGGATCATGAGCACGCTCAAATGCAGGGATGATTTTTTCAGTAAGCTGAGAGTGAACAAATGAGATATTTTTATACAGGCACAGCGATGATGACCAACCTGAGTGCAGAAATTCTCACACTGTAAAGATACAATCTAGCCTGGGCTGTAGATGAACCACGGCCTAAACTAGTATGCGAGTCTTGCGCTCTGTCTAGTCTGCTTCACTTGCAAAGCAAGAGCGTTCGACCCTAAAGGGAATGCTAAGTTAATATAGTTCAATAATGCCCAACCTGTGGTGCAAGACTGCCATCAGAGGTAGCGAGATGCTAGTGGTGACCTCCGCTCTGTGGGAAAGTAGCGGTAAAGTAGCGGTAGAGCGCGGGAAGATAGCAGTAAAGTAGCGGTAGTGGTAGTGCGTGTGGTAAAACTGCGGTAAGGCGTGGGAAACTGGCGGTAAAACAAGCGGTGAAGCGTGGGAAAGCAGTAAAGAGTGGTGGTGCATGCAGCAGTAAAACAATTCTTAAGAGATAGTGACTTCGGCGAAAGACTTTATTCTGTTAGAGACAGTAGTGGTGACAATTCCTAAGTACTGTGTGTACCATAGAGGGAAAAGTAAAAGTACTGGAATGTGCGAAGAGTCCTTTTTTTAACATGTACCATGAACAGCCGGAATACATAGCGAGAACGGTAGCGAGATAGAGATATTTAGCTAAGAGGCACGCAGCGAGCAAGCGGTGTCACGGAAGGTAAGGTAAGTCTTGCCATAGCTTTAGTAACGGCAGAAACGAACATGCTACGCACCAATGGATCTTAGACGGAAATGGAATGGACAGGAGGACATTGGTAGCGAGATTCAGTAAGGGGCAAGGATCCATGGAGCGAAAATGGTACCAGCGAAGCGAAAAGGGGCAATGCTCACTATAGGGGTTTTCTGGTAGCCGCTGTAGGCAGTAATGAGAAACTTGTGTAAAACAGCACTTTCATGGTCAGTGTGACTTTGTTCACTACACCGCACCAATAACCTTCATGGTTCTTGCCATATTCCATTGTTTCTCCTGCTTCAACCAAGTGACCAACTGTGGAGCAGATAACATCACTTCAGTGAAGCCCTCGGCCTGCTCCCTTTTTCCACAGATAAAATTCATGATCATTGGCCTGTGCCGTCATCTCATCTGCACAGAGAACCAAACAACATTCAACATAATTTGAAGGATTGGCTGGTACTTCAGTATTGATGTCACCAACAGTGAATTGAACCAATCTGTCTTCGCAGGCTTTCATAAAAGGCAAGAATTGTTGTTGGCAATAGTGGATGACATCTGGACAGTCATATCCATCAAAATAGAGACCCTTCCAGTGTTTGAGGAAATGAAAACCTTCACTCCAAAGCCATCGACAAGCAGTGCTCAGTGAAATGCCTCAGCCAACCTTCAGATGGATATGAGGGAATAATTCAAGCTCCATATACTTCTTGAGACTGCTGTAACAAACATATTGGTGCTGGGCTTAAAACCCCATATTTTGATACTCGTCTCACATCTACAGGAGTTACCACTTGTCCATGGCCGTCTTACCCCTTTAGCAGTACCGGCGGCATCCCACACTTACCACACACCGTACTGACTGCCGCACCACGTTCCACGTACCGATGTCCTTCCATGTCCTTGCCGTGTCCGCATAGCTCCATTTGGTGCGTCGTTTGTTTTCTGTTCATTATCACTGATTCCACGGCAAGCCTTATTACATGTTGCCTCGTGCCGCAGCGCCTCGCGCTATGTTTACTTACGGTGGTTACTACACTCCAGCGCTACTGATCTCGCCTAGAGTATTCCAAGTACATACAAATTAGGATATAAGCACCGCGTACCCCGCACGATACAGGTACCTGATTTTACACCATTGCACGTACTATAGGTCAGGATTATTGTCTAGCTCTGGATCAACCCAGTAGTGGACTTAGTCTTTAAAGTTTCCTTATCGCTCGTTAATACATCACACTTGTTCCCTGTTACTGCTGGCATACCGCTGGACTTTTGACTGTTACCTTGACTGAACTTCTCACGCACCGCTACTTTACCACTGAAAGTACTGCGGACTTCTTTACTGTTTCCTTGCACCGCTCGCAACCTTACCACTGTAAAGATACAACCTAGCTTCGGCTGTAGATAAACCACTGCCTAAACTAGTATGTTAGTCTTGTGCTCCATCTAGTCTGCTTCACTTGTAAGAACAAGAGCGTTCGACCCTAAAGGGGGATGCCTATTTAGTATGGTCAAGTCTGAGTCTAACTTATTTGCGAAACAAGCGTCGAGGTCAGCAGTAAGTTGCCGCAGTCAGCAATGATACCGCCGGAACTAGCGTCGTGAGTAGCAGTGCTACCGTCGTCGAGATAAGGTCAGTAACAGTAGCGTTGAGTGAGCGGTGTTGAGCGGTGGTCTCAGCGGTAGCGGTAAGGTTGCAAGCAGTGCAAAGAAACAGTAAAGAAGTCCGTGGTACTTTCAGCGGTAAAGTAGCAGAGCGTGGGAAGTTCAGTCAAAGTAACAATCAAAAGTCCAGCGGTAACAGAGAACGAGCGTGATGAATTAACAAGCGATAAGGGAACTTTAAAGACTATGTCCACTACTGGGTAGATCCAGAGCTAGACAGTAATCCTGACCTATAGTACGTGCAATGGGGTAAAATCAGGTACTGTATCGTGTGGGGTACGCGGTGCTTATATCCTAATTTGTATGTACTTGGAATACTCTAGGTGAGATCAGTAGCACTGGTGTGTAGTAACCGCCGTAAGTAAACATAGCGTGAGGCGCTGTGGCACGAGGCAACATGTAATAATGCTTGCCGTGGAATCAGTGATAACAAACAGAAAACAAACTACGCACCAAATGGAGCTATGTGGACGTGGCAAGGATATGGAAGGACATCAGTTTGTGGAATGAGGTGCGGCAGTCGGTACGGTGTGTGGTAAGCGTGGGATGCCGCTGGTACTGCTAAAGGGGTAAGACGGCCATGGACAAGTGTTATCTCCTGTAGACGTGAGACGAGTGTCAAAATATGGGGTTTTAAGCCCAGCGCCAATATGTTCGTTACACCGCTACCACTGAGACCACCGCTGACATCGCTCACTCAACGCAACCGTTACTGACCTTATCTCGACCACGGAAGCACCGCTACTCACGATGCTAGTTCCGGCGGTATCATCACTGACCGTGGCAACTTACCGCTGACCACAACGCTTGTTTCACACATAAGATAGGCTCGAACTTGACCATACTAATAGGCATCCCCCTTTAGGGTCGAATGCTCTTGTTCTTACAAGTGAAGCAGACTAGACGGAGCACAAGACTCACATACTAGTTTAGGCAGTGGTTTATCTACAGCCCAAGCTAGGTTGTATCTTTACACCGCAAGGCATTTCTTCTTCAACAAGGCTTTATGCATATTTCACAGCCTCAGTAGGGATAAGCTTATCTTGGGAGAGTTGAATGAGCTTTTCTGGATTTACAACCCATTTTTTTGAGTGGACATATGCATGCAGCTCAGCAGCAATGGTGGGATCACCAAGAAGGGAGTACACCTTTGCATGTCGACCTTGCAAAGATTCAGGGAGTTTGTGATTTGCCACCCATAGCCTGGTCCAGCTGTGCACTTGGCAGCCACCCCATTTTGCAGCAAATCCATGACTTTCTGCTGCTCTCTGTGATGCATCAATGGAGAGACAATTCTTCTTGCTGACCATAGTCAGGTAACTTTGAATCGAGCATGCACATTTCGCCTGCAACCCATTTGGACCTCCAACAAACACTGTTTTTTTTTGCCTTCAAAAGCTTTCTATTGAGGTCAATGCCTTCTTCATCTCCTCAAGTTGGGTTTCCTTTCCCAGCATTCTCTGCTCACAGTAAGGCACATCAAGCTTGCGCCATTTCAATCTTGGAACAATTGGCTGACAACTATTTTGGGGTGCCGCAGTACCACTACCACCATCACTATCATCACTATCGGATTCTGTCTCATCATCTGATTCATCAGAGAGGTAACGCAATCGGTGACTGGCAGCCGGTAGTGACTCAGTGTCAGGTAAGTTTGATTTCTGGGGCTGAAGAGATGGGGAGGGTGGATGACATCTTGGGCGTGCAAACATATTGCGCATCATGGTGACTTGTGGATTATCTCTTATGAACGGTGAGTGACTCAGATGTTATTCAATATCCAAACTTCAATACTCACAAAGTTTTTCTCTTTTCACGGTATTCTGCAAGCTCTCTTGCAGCCTTATCATGCCTCCTCTTTGTTTGGCCCGAGTGGCCATTATATCCAAGTGCCCTGTTTTTCTCTGCCCTCTCCCATTCTACTGCTGTCTTCTTCTCAAACAAGGGAACAGCCACTGGGTAGCCATGAAGACTTTCAGCTTCGACTCTGAGAACAGCTAGGTTTTCTTCCAAATCATTGCCCCCAAGTTCACAGAGGCTTTCTCCATCGGACCACTCACTCTCTGATGTATCCGGTTCGTAATCTGAGTCGCTATCTGAGTAGTAATTTGTATTGATGCCACCCAGGTATCCACAGTCAGACTTGTCATCTGAGTCAATTTCTATTGGAACATACACTGCACCATGGGACCCCACATTATGCGCACTTGAGTCATTGTGTTCAGCGTCAATGATGACACTGTGTTCTGCTTGTGAATGAGATGGAGGAATGGGCTTATTGGGCCAATGAGCTGCACGAGCCTGAGTAGCTTTGATGTTATTGTGTTTTTTGGTCATTTTACCAGGTAGAATGTAGACTTGAATGAGACAGTTACTATGTATTGCATGCATGACATATTTTGTGCTCAGGCTGAAGTCTACAACAACAATATCGAAGCAGATTCTCCATCCTCTACTTTGACAGTGTGTTACAATTGTACGTGCCCCTATTCATTTTCTACTTCATTTACCTTGTATATTACGTAACATGACTCTGACTCATATGCTCAACGCATCTGTACTATAGTTGCCTTCCTTATTTGGATACGCACTTACATTCTCACGTATCGCTTGGTCTGTGCGCACATATTGGCCTATTTAAGCACAGTGTACTTGTAGTAGATTCGCTACTTTAATCTTACTGGGTTTTACCTGGGATCTCCTTCGCTTAGGTCTCCAACCTAAGTCGTCTTGAATCGTCTCTAAGTCTAAGCACTCCTTAGCCTTAGTCTCTATCCTCGCGGATACCTCTCGGACTTGTCCTTGAGGCTGAACCCTTGATCGTACTCGGAACACGTTCCTAGTACTTTCACCTTGTTCTCTTTTGAACATTGTAAGAACTCCCAGCAGACCGTCTGTGTCTTTTCACTGTCGCTGGTGACGCTACCCCAGTTCGTAACACAGTGCACTATAGGGTTACCATAATAGGTTTAGAGTTAGGGTTAGCTTTTCAAACCTCGAGCCAATTTGGCCTCTGCACACAATTGGTGGTGCCTAAGTGACATGCACCATAGAAGCAATTGTAGGGATTTTGATAGGGTTAGGGTTTGTCTTAGTGCTGGGTTTAGGTGCTTTAGGGAAATTCAAGAAAGAATAATGGTTTGTGTTTGGTATTTGTGACACTTGTGAGGCCTGTGAGGCCTGTGGTGAAAATGCTAGTTTGCTGATGTCCACTAGGTAATACTTCTGCTGTGGAATATGGAAGTCATGTTCATAGTCCTCATAGATACAAGCATCATTAGCTAAGCCCTCCCACCTGGTCAAAGAGTAGACAAAATTAAGCTCAAAGTTGCAAGCAAATAAACAGTTCTGTGAGACAAAACCTTTGCGATTACAGTATACAGTGCATTCAAAGGCAGGGGGTGACACATGAATGTGGCTTCCATTGAGTGCACTGACAGCATCCTAAAAAAAGGCCAATATTTAGGGTTGTTTTTGAGTCTTCCAGAGACTGAAGTTCCATCCAGTAAGTGGACATAGGTAGTGTAGAATGGGGGAGATGAGAATATGTGTAGAATCCTTTTAAAATAACTAGTAAATATGAGATGTATTGTATAGATAAACAAAATCATAGCACTCACCATGAAATTGTGTCGTTTGATCTTTGAAACTGCTCTCCTACATGCCTGGTAGTCAGGCCTGTGACACTAGTATTACATGTAGTTTTGTCATCCAGTTCATTTGTTCTAAGTGTCAATAAGTACTAGTATAGGTGTGCAGGGTGCTCACTGTTATAAGATGAACATGACAAAAAGAAAATTGTCTACTTTAGGGCTCCGCCCCACCGGACAATAAACTGGAACACAAAAAAAAGAATAATTATACGAGACTTGTCCGGAATGGCAACAGAGGACTGCCTGTAAGACCAAGCTGCCCACGTGTTGTAGCCTATATGCCCACCCATGCCACAAGGGCATGGAGCTACTCGTTTATCATCAACAGATACTAAATGTTGAATGACATGGTATGGCTGTATGTAGTGATTCAGGTCTGGATTCGTAAAGCTCGCGCAGGAACTGACCTCAAATATCAGTGGAGAAGAAAGCCTCCTTCGTCAGATCGGTGTGAGAGTGCCAGACCTACTACGTCTACCTGTTCATGTCGTACTTCCAGCCAAAGCTCCCCAGAGCGGCGAGAGGGTGGCAGACCTCTTTGGTTTACTTCTTCGTGTTCCGACCCCTTCCAAAGCTCCCCGGAGCGGCGAGGGGTACTGTAGGAATAGTAACACAGAATGTAGAGGATGCGATTGCGAGAGCAACTGTGAAGTGAGACAAGGTCAACATATCTGGTGAGGTTGCTTATATTGACGATGCTGCGACGCTCAGAAACTACGAGAATCGGAATGAGTGGAGTCCTCACCCAATTTATACGGCACGTTATTGCCCCTGAAGCCCTGCATTGACATGAAGTGTCAACAATGCCGGGTTGATGCGAAAGTAAAAGAGTGCGAACTAGGTTCACCGTCAAGCAGTGATCACTCCTTGGCGACGCCGCGAACTGTATCGCTCAAATTCGAGAAACAATTGATGTCGAGGAGCGTCAGCGTCTCCGATATTTTGAACTGTCTCAGTTCCGGGGATGAATGGCCTAAGGCCATACAGGCGGAGAGGTCCTACCAAAAGCAGAAACTACGTTTGTTCCCTGACACAGCAGCTTTGGGCGTCGCAAAGTGAGGTATCGGCTCATGTCCGAGTACGATTCACGATAACCTACAGCCGCACAAGAGGGTTTAAATGTGTCCTATGATTAGTTTATTATGGGCGTGCGACCGATACGGATGCCTGAGAATTTAATAGTGGTAGTTAGGAGAAACCAAGAGTTTGCCCTAGTGCGTTATCATTTCGGTTGTCATCCTTGCTCCAGGAAGTTGAACCTAAATGACTCCGCAGTCTGCCGGTATTATGGAGTTTGACTCACTTGTCGTTGCTATCAGGGCATGACCACAACCAATTCATTAGGGACACCTATAGATATCTGGTGCGCAGTGTGCACTGGAGTCTGTGTTTCATGACCGCTTCAGCAAACAAGAAAATCTGCGTATCCGAATCAGAGTTACACATTACAATTTCCAAAACAAGGCGTATGAGTTAGGCTCACCATGAGCGCCTTCTGAGTGGAATATGGCACGACTGCGGGCCATCTCTTGGCAAGCCAAGTCATGGTGTTTTAGCAAGCTTTACATAATATTATTTACGTAGTCAACAATAGACTTCGGACCAAATCGGTAGTAGTAACATCGTCGTTAGAAAGCCAGCCGGGAGACCCCGTTACTCATCGGGTCTCTTCCGAACTTTCATGGTCAAAGACAGTTTATGTTTCTACGTGTACACAGTGATTTGTGCACATCTGGGACCTGAGTCATTACTTGCGGGGAAAAATACAACTGCAACCTTTACTCACCAGACCTTCTCGCCTGCAAGCCTAATAACGATCAGTGAGCGGCAGTTGTACTCGGTGTCAGTCACTGAGGTCGGACATGGAAGTGCTCGTCCTTAAGTACTGTTGGTCACCATCTTCCGTCATGCGTTTTTAAAAAAATAATTTGACAGCTTATTCTTGAAACGCGATCGCCGGGGTTAACATGACAAAATAGTTGCGGATTGACAACTAATCATGTTTCCCTAATGCACACAATCAGACTCAATAGTTGTCGAGATAATATCCGAGTCAGCACTTCAAAGTGGTAAGACTTCTAATTTCTTGAATCTTCAACGTTGACCACGGCCTTCCCGAATCCCGAGCTGGTAACGCCAAGGTAGACAACTCGCTCTTAAGTCACGTGCTTGGAAATGTTACGGTGAGTAGCTAAAATTCACTAGCTGAGTCTAGCTCCCTTTAATGTCTTTTCTGACACCAGCTGTGAGAACATTCCAACACTGTTTTTCAACTGCTGCGATGCCCTTCACGAATAAAATACTTCTTCAATCGTTATCAGTCTATTGCGCAAGGACACATAAAATTCTCGATCGATCATTCAGTTACTATACTACTCGCCTTAAGAATCAGAGATCTTCTCGTGAACAGCGCTTTGAAATAGCAATCCCAAGACGTACGTAACCTCAGCACGTTGAATAGTCGCTATAATCCTTAGTGAGCATTGGTCAAGTAGTCGTTCTTATAGACTAACACGATTTTGAAGCTATTCCCTCCGTTTTCCGAAAAGAAACAGCGACCGGTGTCGGTTCAAGTTCATCTGCCCTGTTGTTGCCTGTCATAGAAAGTATAAATGGTAAATCAAGAATGAGTCGAGCGATTTTATCTACCTCGACTAGGTGACACTTCCTGATGGACACCTGTTTGCCAAAGAGCACCGACGAGGGGCGTCATTCGAGCCTCTCCCGTATTTTGATCATTAGCGCGGACTGCGGGCGATCAGTTCAGGCCACTGCATAACGAGCTATGACTTCTTGCCTTTACTTGGGGTTACTTCGTCGTGGACAGCTGCTATCCACAGTCTTCCGTCCTGAGTGTCGGCAGCGGGAACTACCACAGGGATCAGATAATGGCTACAGATGACATCCAAAGATCCACACCAGCTATCCATGAGGCAACTTTTTTACACAGGTTATCAGCATTCAGCTGAACTGGAACATAAGTCGTACCTGTGTCTTTAACAATGGCGCGGGCGGCACACGAAATATGAAGTATGTATAAAACGTAAACGAAGGACAGGATGTCGGCATACATCGTGAAGCTGTTGCAACAGGTGAGCCCCACGATTTTGATGGAATACGCATGGACAAGCCAAATTTATAGCAGAACCTCATGCCTTATGGATGTGGGGCCTTCGTAGCCTTGAAAAAACGATCGAGGCCTCCTCCAAGAGGTCTACAGAATCAGTCCCGACCTTACCCACAATATCTGCGCTTCGGTGCTGAGGCGAGCTGCCAGAACACACAAGTGCGCACAATGTAAGGGAAGCTCAGCTGCTTCGAGAGGTGTGAGAGTAGCTTCTCAGGCTACTGCAGTACCATAATCGCTGGGATGTCCAGAACACGCCGTGTTATCGACACAACAAGCAAATGGATAATCACAGACTGATAGGCCTTCTGCACTGAAAAGAGGCTTTCGATAGTCTTCCTTGTTCCGCGTTAAGGCTCATACATCAGCCCTAAACCCCGTCTCTATAATTTATCAACATGTAGGAGAGGTACGCCAGTGTTTCTCGACGTTCAGCATTTGGATCTAAAGATACTACCTCTGATATTTGGAATTCAACTAATGGATGACTCGACAATTGAAGGCAACTGAAGACCAGGATGATCACGGAGTCCGGAGCGGCATGTGCAGATTCTAAATTCTTTGTTCATCTCGTGATGCCCGACGCACACCGCGGGTGTTTTGATGCTCCGGAGTCCGAAGTGTTTGATTGCCCATGTACCATGAATCACATGCCTGGCAGCCTTGGCCCTTGTAGGAGCCTCACAAAACAGAACATAAGCAGAAACTCGTTAAAGTGATTATTTGTACAGCATAAATCTATATACAAAGAATACAGCACTTGTACTGTGTACCTATGAGCGACCATAAATCAGAGCATAAAGAACAGAGACAACGTCATCCAGCAGTGTTGTTTCCAGGTGATGAAATCGAGTGCGCGGTATAGGTAAGATATCAATGTTGTAACGTGATTGGTGGGGGTACTTGCATGGTTGAATGATCGACATAGGTCGTGATAAGATCCACATATACAAAACATGAGTGGGGGTCGTCGCGAACACGACACGCACTGGTGGTGATAGCACCATAGACAAACACGCGAAACATTTAAAACGTGATATTCAGAATAAATGGCGTCGTCGGGTCGTTCCGGACCTTGAACTTGTTCCTTCGAGGCGAGACATTAGTGCGAGGCCACACAAAAAAAAACACAAAACCCATCTGCTAAGGGGTGGGTGGAATAATGTGATAAAAAAACTCACTCTTTCACCCAATCCACAACAGCATTCTTCAAATCACCTGCCTTTCCACCTCCCCTCTTCTGCTTGTTGATATATCCAACGACCGTCAATGGTTCTGCGTGGGCCGTCTCCAGGAGCATATCTACAATGGCGGTATGCACGAGGTCAACGGCTGACGGACCGTCGATACCTGAAAGGGTGAGTTGATGTGGGGTTTCAAATTCGGTGGAGGAGTCTGTGGATGGGAACGGAAGATTTAGCATCGTGCCTAAAGCCAAAATAATTCAAGTCAAAAAAGTACCTTCAAAAACCCTCCTCTCAACTCTCCCTGTGACCATCCCAAGCCTCTCCTTGAGCCCATCCAGCCTCTCCACACTTAATGCACTTGGACTTCCTCGCCCTGTCCCACTCTCCGCTTTCGCAATAAGAATCTCCAGCTGCTTCAGCTCCCGCATCAAGAATTCTCCGCGCAGCGACTCACGCTCGGTCTGCTCTGGGGTAAGGAGGGTCGACTCGATAGGCGTGGCTACCTCCTTGAAGGGTGGTGGCGGCGAGTCGGGGCTGCCTTCGGGAGAGTCAGAACCTTGCACCCCACGGATATGCCCGTGTTTCGTTGTGTTTGTGTCTATCCCTGTCGTACACAACACAGAAACAGTCGCGTCTTGCGTTGGGCCATGTGAGGTGGGAAGGGGGTCTGGTACAGAGCCTACGAAATTTTGAGAGTCAGGACCTGGTATTTGAGCACAGACAGAGGTCTGCTGCTGGTCTTGGGGAGTCTCAGGTGGACCGGGTGTGGTGCTTTGTGAGGCCACGTGTGTAGCATTCTTGGGCCCTCTCTTCTTCTTTTCTGGCTTTCCTGATTTTTCCGGTTTTTGAGCGGCGGTAAGGGCAGGATTTTGGTTGCTGGCAGAGTCGTCTGCATTAGGGATAGAATTCAGGAGGGGATTGTCAGTAATGATGTTGGTGTTGGGACCTGGGATACTATCAGTATTTGATGGTTGAGACCAGTCCATGAGAGGTTGGGAATCGGGAATCGTAGGCCTCATTGTTGGAACGTCAGGAGGGGTGGGTGCTTGAGATGGGTTCCCAGGTGAGTTTTGAGACGGCACATTGAATTGTCCGAGTGTGAACAGAGGCTGAGATGTTATACCTGACTGGACGGCAAACACACTCTCGGTACATTCCACTGCAAACCCACCTACAAAAGTTTCGGGCGCAGTCGTCTTGGTAGAGAGTCCTGCTGCTGCTCCGGTACGCGGCAGAGACTCTGACATACCGCCGAAGATAGGCTCAGTTCTTGCACTTTTCCCTATCACCGAACCCACCACCGATTCATCATCGTCATCAGCATGCCTGAGCATTGAAGGTCCAGGGCCTGAGCTGATGCGGCGGTGTCCCGTCACTGCGCTAGGCTGATGCTGTTCTTGTCCGACGGTTGGATGTTCCCACCCAGTCGTACTTGCCTGATGCTGAGTAGCATCAATTCCGACGTCTGTCCTGGTCTTTTCGCCGCGCGCGCGACTCAATATACTCTTTGCGCCAAATAGGGAGAGAACGCTACCAATGACGGATGCGGGTCGTGAGTCCGGCAGTGGCACCTGGTGACCAGCGATTGTAGTGAGGGAGCTAATATGCATACGAGGTGTTGGGGAGACAACTTCGACGTTTGCGGTGATCATTTGGCTTTCAGACGTGAGTGGAGGAATGTCAAGTACACTTAGTTCTGGGTCCTGCCCTTGTTCTAGCGAATGTGAAGACACACTAACGTGCACCCAGTTGTCATTATGGAGAGTTGTAGGGTCGTGTCTCGAAGGCCCAGAGTCCGAGAGGTGTGAAATATGTTGGGAGTGCAGGTCAATGGGTGGAAGACATGCAGGATCGACTGTGGTTGATATGAATGCTGGAGACGGACCTGGAATGACTTCGCGTACGCGACTAAGCTCAGAATTCGTCTCGGACAGGGCAGGACGGCCAGTCCCGAGTGGCTTGTGTCTTTTGTGTATTTGTTGGGAGGGTGAAGCGGGAGGAGCAGCGCGGGTACTCGAAACAACAGATGATGGTGGAGCACGCGTAAACAAGCCTCGTACGGGATATTTGATGGAAATCCTCGGTACTCGCAAGTCATTCTTGACCTTCCATCGCGACATGGCCTTCATGATAGCTCTCACCTCTCTCCTCAGTGTCTTATAGACACTCTTCAATCCCGTATCGCGCCATATTCCGGGAGTGATGTCTGCGAGGAGAAGCCCGACCGGCGTCCATGCGCATGTGAGGGCAAAGCGAGAAAGTGAGTGTGATAAGTAAATGTCAATTGCCATGCGCGTAGCAAGGGCGAGGTACGGGTCCTTTGACTTCGATCGAGAACGGGTATACTTTGAGAGGAAGTGCGAGAGCACGACGCCTTCCCAGAGTCCGATAAGTATACCTTGCAACGAAGTTAATTAGATATACTTGGAAAAAAAAAGACTGCTCGAAACAAACCTATAAGTTTGTTATCTTTGCCTGTTGCAATGTCGAGCACGACGCGCAGAGCAATGCCTGCTCCGATTGAAAGTATGTTTTCCATGTCTTTTGTAAATGCATAAAGTACGGCGTCGCCGTCAAACTCATTATTCCTGCTGTTGTGCGTTCGGCAAATCCCGCTCTTAATGCAGTCTCAATGATGATTCACCTTACCATCTCGGTTTTACTTTATTCCTACCAACTGTTCATGCGATGAGCCACATCAAGCGCGAGAACACATCCTACGCGACTGTCCCTTATTCGCACACAAACGCACCCATTTACATGCAGTATCTCGCGACATCATACTGAACGAAATCCTATATGATAGGCACAGAGAAAGGAATTGACGAAGTTCATTCAAGAATCTAACTCTTCTAAAATGTGTCATATTAACAATAAGGGGACCAGATAGGGAGGAGAGGAGAGAGCGGCGGATGGCGGGGGAGAGGAGGAAGAAGACGTACCATATTGTATCAGACTCGGACACCGACATATCACGCGCCAACAAAATTCAAACTTCTCGGCTATTCACATTATATATACCTACATCTTTTAGCGTAAACTTTCAACACAACCCACAGGGTACGGTGTCTTGATTATATATAACCGTAGTAGTATAGAAATATATCATACTCTCTGTTTTTAACGCATGCTGGAAAATTCAAACCGTGAGATTTTGGGACTACCAGTGGATCACGTTACCCAAGACGAACATCGATGTGCATCATTCTTGGCAAGATTTCTCAGCAGACCCATAAATGCGCACATTTTATCAGAAATTATTCGGATTCAAAGAACTTTTGTGAGTCTTAACAAGCTTTTGCGCTCCGTGCCGTTTCGAGCTTCTACTATTATCACAGGGAACAGACTTGAAACGTCGTCTCGGAAACGGAAGATACGATCGAAAAGTACAATGACGTGTTCGATAGACTCGTGCAAAACTTCCGGGACCAGGTTGCTCGCGACGTAACCATACACATCCACGACAAAGCAATACACGTCCACCGTATCGGTAGGGGTTCAAACGTCCTTGTGACTTGACATATATTCACACCTTTTCAGAAGAAACATTGGCCCTCAGCGGCAGGACTTATGCAGAGGGCGCAGGACTAGATACCAGAAGAGAATGCCTTCAAGGAACGCGCACAGAAATACTTTCCCAGATCACAGAATGGGTCAACTGCACTGGGGACAATGTTCCACGCCCGCTGTGGCTATCTGGCCCTGCAGGCAAGGGCAAATCAGCCATCACCCACACCATTGCTAAGTGGTGCGAAGACGTGGGAGGGCTTGGTTGGTGTCACTCTTTTGACCGTCAGCAAGAAGCAGATCGTCGCCATGAAAAGGTCTTTTCTACGATTGCGCGTGACTTGGCTGACCGTGACCCGGATGAGGCGGGCATTGGCAGATGCAGTTCAGGCCGCGAATTCGCTCAAAAAGACTCGTCAGTAGTGGCAAAAAGTTCTTGTCGAATCACTGGAGAAATCATCTCGGTCGAGTGGGGAACTCATCCTGATCGTGATCGATGCTCTGAACAAGAGCGGTGGAGTAGAGACACGAAGAGACCTCCTCCGTATTCTAGCTGGCAAACATCCAAATCCCGCCGTCTCAAAAATCACAGATCTCTGAGACAAACTCCGCTTCATCGTCACCTCTTACCCGCTTGGTGACATCAAAGACGAGTTTCGCGATATTCAACACATTCTATAAATATCTATGGACGATATTCCACCAGAATCCGCAAAGCGCGCATCCGTGCTTACATATCCAGGAGTTGGAAGGGCTGGATTTCCAGGACAAAGAGCTTGCAGTCCGGAAAGCAGATGGACTTTTCCAGTGGACGCGTCTCGCTTGCGAGAACCCCATTCTGGGATATCCCCGATTGATTGCTATGAAGCCATGGTGTCCCACGATCGGCTGAGAGAAGCACATATCGTCTCTCTCATTCTACATAATAGATATTACGAAAGGGAATACATCTACCGATGTCCAGCATTCGCAGAAACTGCGTTCGACTACCCTAGCAAGAATCCACTCGGTGATGGGACAAATACTGGGCCCAGCTGAACCGCTTACCTTAGCTTCTCTGAACGCCATGAGGTGCATTTTCCAACGGGAAAGGACAATTTCGACGTCGAGCTTGTGGTAAAGAGCATGGATTCCTTCATTGGACGTACAGAAGTCTTTGACGGTATGATTTTTTCACAGCACGCCACATCTGTATGTATCAGCACTCCCATTTCCACCTGGCAACTCTCTGCTTACCGAAACCATTACCAAGTTGTAGACCTTAGGGGCCGCCAATCATACTCAATGAAATCCTAGACACGGAAAAGGAATTAACGAAGTCATTCAAGAGTCCAACGCTTTTGAAAGTGTCATATATGGACAAGGAGAGAGCGGTGGAGGCTGGCTGGGGAGGAAGATGTATACCTTGTATCAAACTCGAACCGACATCATTCGCCAACGAAATCGCCTCGACGCCAGCTTCTCAGCTATTCATACGTATATATATACCTACATCTTTTAGCATCAACTTTCAACACAGCCCACAGGGCACCGCGTCTTAATTATAACAGTAGGTGTTATAGAAATATACTCGAAGTTTTAACGCACGGGAAATTCTTACCGTGAGAGTTTAGTTCGGCCAGTCCTTACTCTAAGTTCCCTTATGTAAAAGGTCGGGTCAAGTCACAACTCTTTCGAACGTTTATCCAAACGCCACACTCTTGAGCTTCAGCGCAAGTCCTTTATCCAAGACAGGATCATCTAATACGTTAAGATCCTGAGCCGAATTCATGGAAGGAGGATATCACTGTAGCTATTTGGTTATTCCATTCCCGTGCCTTCATTGAAACCTATATATTACATATATTTCACAGGGTTGAAACGTTGACCGTTCAAGGATACGTCAGAAAATCAGCCACCACTTGAAAGTATCTTGCCTGATCCTCCTCCTCCAAGAATGGCATGTGACGCTGCGAGAACTGTACCCATTTCACATGTGGGATTCTGTGGAAGAAGGGACTGACGCAAACATCCTGTGCTTCATCGGAGACACCGTTGGTGAGGAGAGTAGGAGTCGTGATTGTGTGAATCTGGTCTAAACACGACCATGATTTCAGCGTGCCCGTAATGGTGAACTCTGATGGTCCAATCCTGACAATAATGATCAGCCCACGTCAAAAAGGCACGTCGAGACATCACCTACATCGTATGATACACGGTGGGGTTTTGCATCATGGCTGCAAAGGACGTCTCCATCACCTTTGGCCAAGGGGTCTTACAGACGTGCTTTTCATAGAAAATCCCCATCATTTGTTGATATTCAGGACTATCTGTTGTCCCTTCTCTCTCATGCCTCTCAATCGCCTCCCTCACATCCGCTGGCAATACTTTCAGTAGCTGGGCAGTACTTTCTTCCCACAGTGCCATGGATGGGGCCCACTGGAGAGGATGAGGTGTTTAAGACCCACAGGGTGTCTGTGGCTTGCATAGTGCGCTCCTAACATTGCTCCCCAGGAGTGACCCAGAAGATCAAAGCCATTCTGCACGCCAAGGTGGGCAATAAGGTTATCCAGCTCATCCATGAACAGATCGAGTGTCCAAAACTCCTTGGGTTTCTCCGTCACACCTTCAAAAACGGACTTGCCGATGCCGATCTGGTCGTAAAAGATGACTGGGATGTTGCATTTGTTGCGGATTTCGGCGAGGGGTGTCATATACTCATGCGAGATGCCGGGGCCGCCGTGCAGCACGACGAGAGGGTGTGAACCCAAAGTGAGATCCCCAACAATTTTTGTACCAGGTCTGGTACGTGTCGCCACCGACTTTGAAGTCTACTTTGCCTGTAACTTCAGTCATTGGAAGTTTGATGTATGAGGTGTAGTTGGAAGGCGAGCTATCAGTGACCAGCCAGGGCGCAACCCTTTATAAACGAGAAGGAATGTTTGAACGTTCAAATTGGACTATTGCGGCTGTTTGTCCATCGAAACGGCGGTGTTGAAGGGGGCTGATCATCATATCAGTCGTACTAGCGCTATACATAATTCTTCGAGGAATGATCTCTCTTAGTAATACCTGATGTAAAATATAATTCATCCAAAACTCCCAACACGGCAATCAGCGTGGAAGAAGCTGCGGACTGGGAATACAGAGAGCTTGGATGAAATGGGCGCTCCACATACGGAGTTACAGTATGTAGTAATACAATTGTAGCCAATCAAAATTGTTCATCATTCCTTGGTTTCCGCTACCCTGAATCTTCTTCCCATTGAATAATCAGGTTTGAAGTTTCCATGATTGTTCACCAGTTTGCACCGTATCATACTGATCATTACGGTCAGGTGTAAGATCCGAACAGTTACGACCTCATGCACATGCACTGTTTCAGATGTTAATGTTCAGATCTGCAGAGCCTGGTTAAGTTTGCACACTGTCAAAATGGACTCATGGAGACTCGAAGTGATTTGGAGCATGAACTTTCACCTGTCATGTATGGCTAGTAAGTTTCTTAATGATGTCATCTCTTACTTATGATGGATCCTGATAGATCAGTGTCCATGCCTATTGTAACTGACGGGTGCCTTGGTTGGCAACTGCTGTGAGACCTCAGGCCTCCGAGGCCAAGGCGGTACTCGCTGGCAGTTGAAAAACACTTCCATGTCCGATTTGCACTCTTAAGGTGTGAGCCGCCAAAGCCATGATCAACGGAATCAGACGCCGGTGTTAATTCAATTTTTATTGCGGTGATTATCCGGCAAGTTCAAACTTCAACGGGGACAGTTCAATCGAAACTTTGAGCAGCATCGACAAATATTTTTACTAGCGGTCAGCATCTCAAGGCATGTGACTACTTGTTCAATAGTCTTGCAAGGTGATTCGACGGGGACACGGCCGAGCGCTGTTACGATACATGTATACTATGGTATGTCTTGTCATCAAGTACAGTTTGAGTAGTATACTAATTTGTTGTTGAGGAAGGCTACTGCCATCATATACAAGATAATCGTATCGTCTGCTGTTCCAATATTCTTTACATCAACTTTCCCGTCACTGCATCCCTGCACTTCATCGAAACTTTAAAAGCAATACCGCGCGTCCAGTGCTAGAGATTCGTTAGCCGTGTCCAACACCATTACCAAGACCTACTTACATTCTGAACCATCCTCGTCGTCATTAAGTTTGGGACATGAGGGCTCGCCGACTACTGCTGGGATTCGCGCAAAGGCCACACACAAGAGTAAGACGTAGAAGCCGATGTTAGGCATACTCATGGTAATAAATGATACTGTTGGTCAAGGCTCGCTGGTTTCTTTTATACCAGATGAAACTGGCCCTTTTTACATAATACTGGGGATCGGCGATGCCGATGCCGATGTGGACAATCAGAGAA